>JASANC010005686.1:0-29917 GCA_030248135.1 Theristus sp. LFF4_11 | reverse complement strand
TCCATTGTTCAGCCGCAATCGGCGCTAATCAGCTCGCCTGTCGCCGCGGCGGTGACGCCGGCACGTCACGCCTCCGGAAATGTGACTGCCGGACAACTGAATGGTTGGGTTTGGTTATTTTAAATATATCGGCCTCCTGAAGCCGTTTTGGATGTTTCAAAGTGACAATTTCCATTCTTGTTCGGTGTGTGCTTGCCTGCCGACACAAACATGAACCGAAATCGCCAAAAGTAACACCAGTGTTTGTCTGGGCTGATTGGTGGCGTAATACAGTCGAGCTGTAAATTATAGGCATCAGCGTAATACAGGGTGGGCCAAAAAAAGGTTCCAATTCTAAAATGCTCTCACTGGTGTGTGCTAAGGTGTTTAGAGCTGAAAATTGAAACACCATTAGAAAAAATTTGGAGGTTTTTCTGACTAAATTTTTTTTACGGTATGTTGCCCCTATCACTCACTACAGCAGAATTATCTGAAAAACATGAAAAATCGACAAATGTGGTGAAATGCAGAGGGTTAATTTAGCTGTAACAAAGACCAAATGATGAACGTTGGTGACATCCCGAGTGTTCACAACACAAAAAATTTAAAAAAAAAAACAATACGCACATACAGTAGCTTGGAAATGCCGAATGCCGAATTGCATTTGAACAGTCTTTGATCAACCTGATGTTTCACTTGGAGTCTGAGCGTGCGTGAGCGGTTCTGCCCAGAACAGATGCGAATTTATCTTTCCAGATGCAAACTGTTTCTTTTTCTTTTTTAATTCACACAATTTGTCACTCTGATATTTTTCACCACAGCAGACTGGTTGTTTTTTGCAGTGAAAGATGCAATTCCATTTTCAGTCGTTGATGCCATTATGGTTAAGTGGACGGCAGAGAAGCGAGTCTGGTCTGCCAATTGGTGGTAACATACGAATAAGTTATCTGCAGTGGTTCGGCAATTTTGTACAAAATTCAATTTTCCCCGCGTGGCGATACATCAGCTCGCAAGTCGGTATGAGCAATGATAAACAGTGAGATTATGGGTGAACGTTGTTTTTTCGTCAAAAATCGCTGTTTTTTTTTGAAAATTACACTGTAAAAATAAACTGAAACGTGTAAACCAAAAAAATTTTGATCACAAAAAAGCTCTCAAAGTGTTCCAACAGTGTTCCAAAGGTGTTTAAGCCATGAGGTTCTTGCTACAGCTAAACTAACCCTTTGTATTTCACCACGTTTGTCGATTTTTCATGTTTTTCAAATATTCTGCTGTAGTGAGTGATAGGGGCAACATACAGTAACAAAAATTTGGTCAGAAAAACCTCCAAATGTTTTCTAATAGTGTTCCAATTTTCAGATCTAAACACCTTAGCACACGCCAGTGAGAGCATTTTAGATTTGGAACTTTTTTTTGGCCCACCCTGTACATACAGCGGAGATGAAGTGTGTCCTGCACAGAAAGCATGCATCGCACGTGATCACACCAACCAATCAGCTGATAGCCTATAATTTAGTGTTCGACTGTACAGTCAAAAACATGTAAACCACGCAAGCGACTGGCGCGTTCTGGCATGCCGATTGTGGGTGAATCGAGCAGATTTGATCAATCGGTGAGCCAGCTCCGAAATCAGCAATCTAGCGGATTACCGATGATTTACAGTTCGGCTGACCTATGAACCGTTGAACCATTGTGGCTGCATTTTATCGCTGCAGACTTTCTCTGACTGGTTTTGTTGGTCCGCTTGCAGACCATCGTATCTGTCACTCGACGAACCCACTCGACTTTCTGATGCAGCGACACGATGGTTTTGCGCCGTATCACTGTCCGACGTTGACTCAGGAGTTGATCGCCGATTTAGGACCGCATTACAACAAACAAGGTACAGTACAGCGTGCTTGTTTAAAGCTGTCATTTTTTCGAACAGAGTATAGAGCACGCAAAGAGCATTGAATCACGGTAAGAAGACCGAACTATATCCGGTTGCGATATCACCGCAGCTCGCCGCTACCATTATTTCTTCGTTCGCGACCGTTGTATATCGCGTGAAACGTGACGGGTTTTAAACAAACACACGGTACACAGACCGCTCGGTCCAAAAACTCCGGATGTTCGGCCGGCTGCCGCTTTGTATTAGCTGAACTTTATCTTATTACAATATTCTTCTGAAAAGTATGTTATTAAACAACGAAACTTTGTTTGTTCATTGTACATGCGAGCGACTGTGTGATGGAACGTGGTGAATCTGTTTGTCTTATGGTGAACAACTGTGAACACTGTCGTAAACTCTCCGAAATACGACAGATGCCAGCACATGGCGACAGATTCACCACTCGTTCTTTCCACCACCCCGTCGTTCTGGTTATGGTGAACAACGCAAAATATCCGATGCAGCTTCTGCTAAACCACTTGTGGCTGCTTCTGATTTGAGTGATTACCTGCTGCTTAATGGCGTCCTAGTCTGGTTACTTTTCTGCTCGGCCCTGTTGTGCAAAGAATCGTCTAAACTGAAGCATTTAGAAAGCAGGATTAAAAAAAACATAGTCGAACTCTTGGCGATCAACTGATTGCTTGGTGATCACGTGATGCGTGCTTTCTGCGCGGGCTGTCGACACGGGTGTCTGATCCGTGCGCGGAACGCATGCCTCACGTGGTGATCATCATCATCACCACCAACCAATCAGCGGACTGCCTATAATGAAAGAGTTTTCACGTTCCTAAACAACCATGCTTCGTGACCATGAATGGCCGCTTTATCACGTTTGTCCGCTGTCTGTACTGCAAGGCTACCGATGCGCCGGCTGCGGCGATGTGTTCGCACTGAGAAGCACGCTCGCAGCGCACGAGCAGCGCCGTGCCATGTTCATCCAGTGCGTCTGCCAGTTGTGCCAGACGAGCCTTCGCTTGCACAATCGCTGCCAGTTCCTCGCGCATCACACTCGACTGCACGCGACCGTGCCGATACATCTAGTGTTCCGGGCGATTGAGGTACACACGGTGGCGCTTGTATGGCATTTGGCGTTATTGGCATTGAGTTTGAATGAGTGTGTGGGTGAGTGAGTGAGTGAGTGACTAGTGAGTGAGTGAGTGGGTGGGTGGGTGAGTGGGTGAATGAGTGAGTAAGTGAGTGAGTGTGTGGGTGAGTGAGTGAGTGAGTGGGTGGGTGAGTGGGTGAATGAGTGAGTGAGTGAGTGGGTGGGTGGGTGAGTGAGTGTGTGGGTGAGTGAGTGAGTGAGTGGGTGAATGAGTGAGTTAGTGAGTGTGTGGGTAAGTGAGTGAGTCAGTGAGTAAGTGGGTGGGTGAGTGAGTGAGTGGGTGAACGAGCGAGCGAGCTGTGAACTGTTATTAGTGAACTGTGTTATGTGAACTGGTTTTAACTGGTTGGGTTGTGTGTCGAGAAATTGTCGGGGAGCTTGTTATGCATGGAAGACCCCCAAGCACGGGAGGAAAGTTGTGCCTTACTTATTTTCAGTTTCCATTACTCTTTATCAAAAGTTCAAATAGAAGTTTTTGTTTCGTGTTACTGCAGATCCGCTCGCTAACGGACGCCGAACTGGCCAGCGAGTTGGACGCGTGGTTTTCATCGGCGACATTCGCTCGCATCCGTGACATGTGTCAGTTGTTCGAGTTTGAGTTCGGCCGCAAAGCGCTGACGGACGTGGAACAGCTGAAGGTCGCCACTCAGTCGCCAGTTGGCGTCAGTGCGCCGCCGGTGGTTGCTGCTGCGCCGACAGTGATCGATCTCGAAACGGACACCGCTCCAGCGGTTGGTTGACGGATTCACAAATAAAACGCGGCCAGGCGTGTTTTTGTTCGATAAAATCTTTATCTTCTTCAGAGTTTTTGTCAAACTGAACAGATACAGGCCTATTATGACCAGAAACGTAATTTTTGTCGGCGTTTTTGGCCAGGTTCTTCTCGTACCATCAGCCCTTACCCATCGTTACCACAGTGGCCATTCCATCCCACTGTAGCATAGCACCCGATCTGCTTTTTATGACTGTTCGTTGATTTGCTGATTTTTTTCCGTTTTTCCATTAAATCAGAAAATTGACATTCAAGAAAAAAGCCGCACCTTTTTCAGAAACCGCATCCAACTCCGCCGCAAGTGGTGCCCGCTGGAACACAACCGCAACAACGACAACAGCCATACCCGTGCCGACCGATCGTACCCGCAATGCCGCCGCTGCTGAAACGTCACCCAATCTCGTCCGCCGTTACACTCACGCAGCAGCAGTCGCCTCAGTATCCGCAAAAGCCTCAAAAAGCGCACCATCACTCGAGCCCGTCAGTCGGCAGCAGCGACCGCTACTACAACTACCACCAGCAGCAGCGCCCGTCCGAGTCGATCCAGCAACCGCAACAACAATTCGGCGGGTCGCCTTCGTCGCAACAACGCGTCCTCCACGTCGGTAGACCGCAGCTGCAGCAGCCCGTCGCCGGCGGGCCGAGCCCGTCGAAAGCGCCCACACCCGCCAAACCGCTCGATTACCCGTCCCCGTTGAATGTGAACAAACCAGCAGCGCCCGCCAGTGGCGGGTTTTCGGCGACTCCGGTGGCGCCAATGATTGCGCCAACTGCCGTCTCGACGGAACCCGTTGAATGCTCGGAATGCGCGACCGTGCTCAGCAGCAGTGTCGAGTTGCGCAAGCATTTCGCGCATAATCTGCCGCGCAACCAGAAACAGGTGCGGTCGCGGTGTTGGATGGGGTTTTTGTTCTGCTGATTGCGGGTTAAAACCGGCATGGTAATGAACGGCGGAAGGTTCGTGGATTTGCTTCGGCGTCTGCATTATTTCCGATGTTGTGGTGAGAAGCGATTGCTTCTGGTCGGCGACTGGCCATTTGGGTCCGCTAAGACCCTGTACTCGTGTGTATAGCCGCTGTGTGAATACGGTAATAATCGGCAATGATGCACACCCTGAAACAAACACACAGGCACACTGACACATACGTGCAACGCCAATAATACTCTCTTATAACGATTGCACTGTCTGCAAACCGGGTACTTCCCCGTCCAACCAAACCACAGTGCCCACCAACCGCCAACATGCACCGTTTTCGCTCCCATTCATCTCTGCAGCTGATCTGCCCAACGAACGGCTGCAGTGCCGTGTTCTTCAGCGCGTGCAGCATGTCCGCGCATCAGCGGTCGCATTCGGACCAGGCAGCGCACGTCTGTGCCGAGTGTGGCTCAAGAGTGGTGAGTCGCAAGGCAGGGCGGCTACTGAACGGGACACTTTTTAGGCCTCTCTTTATAAAGGACGCACGCGCATGCGTCTTGTCTTCTTGCATACTATTGTAGATTTATTCAAACGTGTCCGGACTAAAATGACGTCATCTGCTTTAAAAACGCCCGTTTTGTCAAAGTACAGGCACTAACATTTCAGTTTGGTGTGACTGATTCGACATTCACCATTTGTTTACGGGAAGAAATCGGCTAAACGGAAAGTCTGGCTTGCTGTGAACGACAATCGCAGGTTTTGCGGCACATGACGTCAATTCTCGTTTGCAGGGTAGCGCTCGCCGACTCGCGAGTCATTTACTGGAGCATCGTTTTGAGCCGACCGCACTGAACGCATGGCGTTGCTCGCGGTGTTCCATGTTTTACAGGTGACGTGTGTTTGCTTAAACCTGTCACTTTTTTCACGCAGAATACAGAACATGTGAAAGAAGAAAGGACGGGAATCGAGGAGTACCGCGCCGTATTAAATGTTTGATTTCAATGATACCCGTTACGTTCGCTGATTCTTGATTCAACGTTTCTCATGTTCTGTATTCTGCGAAAACAATCGTCAGGCTTTATAGGAATCGATGGCACTGCCTGTCCTGTCACAGCATACAACACAAACACACTGGCACATTACAAGGCATTCTCTGTGTGTTGCCTGGTGGACCGTTGGAAATTCACACGTTTTGTCAGTGAACGAAACAGAAACTAGTTTGATACACACGATGTTCCTTAAACGCAGTGGCTATAGTTTTCCCGTTTTTGTGCTTCGTGGAGGTTGCGACATTCGCTTTTTGCAAGTCGTTCGTTCATTCTTACCAGTTTCTTGTTTGCAGCAACTTCGACACGGTCGTAACGCACGTCGCCGTCGCACACTGCATTCAAACGATCGTCTGTCGCTTGTGCGCGATTGTCGTTAAGGTACGATTGTGTTGCGAGGTTAAAAATCAGAAATTATAACACTTCAAAACCATAAACGGACAAAATGGAGAAGATTCCAGAAGGCAGGAACGGACACAAGTACGCCGTAAGCAAGAAAGTAAACAGTTAGAAGTAGGGTTGGCAAGGAAAAAAACGGTTTCTTTTCCGTTTTAAAACCGTTTTTTTCCAGTTTTTTTTCCTGAAAAAATAAAGAACCGGTTTTTTACCTTAAAAATTTTTAGACTTCGTGGACAAAAATCACAATTCTTCGTTTGATTGATAAAATGTAAAATTATATTTTTCAAAAAACGGTGCAGTGAACTGTGTCGAACTGAACTGGTGAAGCATCATTTTGCAGAAGCTTTTGTGGCAAGGGTCAAGTGAAATACGATAAAGACAAGGTGACTGCTAAACTAAGTGCATATGCAGACTGACTGACGATTTTGTCGATTTGCAAAGGGTAACTGATGAAATGTTATTTTTCGAACGCAATCCGCTACCGGTTTCACTTTGCAATTTTGCAAATCTCGCCCCCTAATCGGGGTCAGCTATCCGGTCTCCTTGCAACCGTCCCTCCCGCTCCCCACACCTACACGGTCACTGCCCAGTCTTTGTTTTCAATTTATTGAACGTGCTGCCCTGGAAACCAATAAAAGCAAAATTGGTTTGATTTGAGACAAAACGTTGGGTTGCATTGGGTGGCAAAAAAGCAAATTGGGTCGGCTGTATTCCCAAAAACCGCATTTTACGCTGCTCAAAATCACTAATTTTGATGTATTTCCTATTTTGTGTTCAAGATGCCAAGTTCTGGAAAGTTTAGGAGCTGGGAAGCATTCGGTTTTTTATGGTTTTAAAACGGTTTTAAAACGGAAAAGAAACCGGTTTTTTTTCCTGGCAATATAAAAACCGGTTTTTTACCAACTCTAGTTAGAAGAGTGATAGTGAACAAACAATCGAATGACTCCGGAAAACAGTCACAACAATCAACGAAACTGGTAAACAATGGATGGATCAAGTGACCTAACATGATATGGTGACACTGGAACTGGATACATTGATTCGGTGAGCAATGCGGGAAACCCGCCGGTACGCGTCTGAGCCTGTTCTTGTTGCCTCATTGCCGCCGAATGGTGTGCCGCCCCGCCAGTTTGGCGTCAGCCGTTACACTCGCACGGCTGTTTTGTTTTTGAAAGTGTGTCGCATGCGCGCGGTGTAACGCTGTGTGGGGAACCGTGATGGTGCACGTGCGCTGCGCACGCCTGACCGCGGAGATTTCTGCGGCACTGTTTGCACACTGCTCATGGCGTCACCGCGCGGTGCACCACACCATCACGCACACGAGTGTATACCGCAGGAGCTTTTATTTTGGTCGCGAGACTCAATAGGTAAACAGACTCTTACAGGATGTGGGAATTGAAAATTAGGCAAATTGATCGGAGTGCCCTAAATTGGGTCGAGTCACTTTAGGCGATTTTGAGTTGCCCCATAAAGATTGAAGCTAGTTTCCGTTCTGGTTTGCACACGCATTGCAGTCGCAGAATCTAAAAAACTGATAACACAACAAGAAAAAAGCGAGAAACGAAAAACGCAGGAGCAGAGCGCGTTCGCGCAGCACGTCCGGCGTCAGCACTCGTCGGCGTCGGTCGGCTGCCAAAGCGATCAGGACTTTCTGAGTCGACTGGCCGAGGTGACGCTGCAGTGCTGCGACTGTGCCTTCCAGGCGCGAGTCAGGGGGGCGCTCGTGGAGCACCAGCGGCAGACGCACTACACCGCGCAGCGCGTCCGCCCGTTCCAGGTGCGCTCGAGGTGTTTTTGGTTTTTCTGTGGTGCTTTTACGGTTGTCACAGCCGGTCGATATGCTGAAAGCTGATGTGACCAATCACCAGCCGGCTGTACAGCCATTCAGCGTTGCAGAGTTTGCCCCGCTTCTGTGTTGTTCCCTAAGAGCGTTCACGTTTGTGTTTGCGTCCGGGATTTCGAATTCAGTTTAAACTTAAAGCCGCAATTACGTTTTTCTTCATTTTCTTTCAGATTTACCGCTGCCCGATGTGTGGGCGTCTGCTCGAAAACAAACCCGGTCTGGTCGCGCATTTTGATCGAGCCCACAAAATCAGTCTGAACACTGCCGATATTAAGGAGAAACTGTTCAGCGATTCTCGGAACAGTGTTTGAATTGTTGAGTTTTTTGTTTGTTTTTTCATAAATGGTGATTGTTTTGATTCAAAATATTTTGCACCAATGATTTTCGATTTTTTTTTTTCGGGTGTACTTCTGCTTGGCTTGGCTCTTTATTGCGGTTGTTCTCTATTCCGTGCTTTTCATTTTTTTCAGAATTTTGTTATTACAATCAGAGATGTGCATAGGGTGTTCCTAGGGTGTCCCGGGACAGGCTAGCGTCGCGCGTCGCGCAGGGCCTGAGGGGCTACGTCGCGCAGCGCCTCGGTTGGAAGAGACAAAATTTTCACAAATTGCAATAAAATTACTTCGAAATTAAATTCGATTATTTTAGTTGACTGACTGAAGCAGATCTTCAAAAGTGCGTGTATTGCTGTGGTTACTTTTGTAGGTTGTAACGTATTTGTATTTGAAATCGCGCTGCGCATGTGGATGGTACGCACATTTTATTCTGCAAATACCAGTGGTACAGGTAACCAGGGTTTTTTGACGCGACATCTTGCGCCAATGACGCAAAATAATTTAGGATGACGCAAAAAATCGGTTGCTTGCGTCAGCTTTTTTTGATTCTTTCAATTTTCGTGGACTTCTTCAAAACATTGTTTTTTTTCGGAAATTTTGTGCTCAGATCGAAAATTTTTCTGCGCCTCCGGCGCAGGCCATGGCCATCTTATGATTCGTTTTACAATGGCTATTGCATGGATTCATGAGTTCATCGCTCGTTTCTTAGATTGTTCAGTGCTTTGTTCATAGTTGTTCCAGAGCCGAGGGGTTGGGGGGGGGGCGATATAGATAGCTGGAGCAAATTTTCTAGATAGATAGATAGCTGGAAAATTTTGGGGTGGGGGGCGCGGGGGGGCATGTGACTTTGGGGGCGGCGGTCAAAATTTTGAAATTTGATAGATAGATAGCTAAAACGCTGAAAAGCTACAAAAACAGCAAAATAATGCTAAAAATACACTAAAATCAAGTATAAACGCGTATTTTACCTAAAATTAGCGAAATTTTCAAGGATTACGAGCAAAAATGGTCAATTTTGGTCAAAAATTGATTTATTTTATGTCTCCGAAGACAAAAATTTTTAGATAGATAGCTGGCTGAGAAGTTTTTTTGGATAATAGCTGAGCCGAAAAAACCTGTCTGATAGAGATAGATTCGAAATTTTTTTTTGGGGGGGGGGGGGGGGGGGGGGGGCCGGCCGCCCCCCCCCCAGCCCCCCCCCCATAGAACAACTATGGCTTTGTTGATAACGGTTCGATTCAATGTTACAATATTCTTTTTGTTTTGACTGTATCAACAATCACTTGGTCCAACTAGCCCTTTACGAAAGCTTTTTGTTCGCTCCTTTGCTAATCAGCTGTGTTTTTACACCTGAATAGGTGTTATAGTTATAGACACCTAAATACTTTGGATGACATCCAAAAATCGTAAGGTAAAATACGTTCTCAGAGCCTATTTTTTGCAAATTTTCTTCGCTTCGCGAAGACGTTGCAAGTTACCATTTTTTATTTAAATTGAGAGTCAAAGTCGCCTTCCGAACGAAATATAGAACAAACTTCCAATTTTTTTTATTTTCAGCGCTTTCAAAATTTTTGTCATCTTCAGAAATCTTATTTTCATGATGGAAATCAACAATAGGGTGTCGACAGTCCCCCTCTGGACAACAAACACAAATTTTCACTGTGTTAATTTCAAGCAGTTTTGTTGTTGTTTGTCTGGATACTCGTAGTCGGCTGTCTACTCGGCTTTTATCAAACAAAAAAATTTGTTGTCACGCACCACGCACAGTTAAAACAAAAGCGAGAAGGTGCCTGAGCAGAGAAAAGTAAAAGTTTTGTTTCTGAGTAGCAGTGGTTGTGATGTGAAGTTCCAAAATTGCTTTTTATTTGACTCCAGGTGTTGAACAACGTTGCACGGACACCGAATTATTTGTTGTTCGTGTAGTCATGCTGACGCAGAAATTTTGGGCTGACGCAAAATTTTTCGACCTTTTGTGTCAATTGACTTGACGCAGAAAAATTTTCACCCTCATACATCAAAAATTTACACATGCAAGCACAGGTGTGTTTTTGAGAGGTCAGTTTGTGTGACACTTAGTTTGCGACCAAAAAATTGGGGAGGGGTCGACGTCGCGCAGCCACCCGATCCGGGACTGTTATTTTGTACGCGGACGATTTGTGCCTCATTCATCCACTAACTAATTCTGATTGCTATGGCCATCTTCAGGATGACGTGAATGCCGTTGTTGACCAAATCAATAATCTCCACCTAAAAATCAATCCAAACAAAACCAAACTCATAATTTTTGGTCGAACAAGTGCGTCACGACGCCTGACAGTTGACCTGAAAGTGTCTGATACTGCTGTTGACCGAGTATCTAGTACCAAGTATTTGGGTGTCATTCTCGACGACAGGCTTGATTACAGTTTACATGCTACGAGGATCAGTTCCAGTGTCAAACGTGCTGTTGGTGCTTTCAGTAGAGCATTCAGTTCCGTGTTACCTCTCCAAACCATGCGATATTTGTATCAATCGTTGTTCAGAACAGTTCTATTGTCAGGTTCGGTGGCCTGTTATCCAATTTTCGATAAAGACCGTCTCAAGCTTGAACGAGTGCAAAAATTTGCGTTACGTTTATTCACTCGGGATTTTCATCGTGATACCAGTTACGCCAGTTTGTGTGGTAAATGCGAAATTGTTCCACTTTACCAGTCAGTTTTTGTGCTTCGTCTGACGTATCTGCACAAGTTTCTTAATCGTTGTGGCTCGTGTTTTGATTTGAAACTTTTGTCGTCGGCCAATTATCGTGCAAGTGCACGTACAAACCACAGTCGTGCTGTTGTTATTCCACGTCGTACAAGTAAGCGTGCTTGTTCTGGAGCTCTGCTAACAATTGGAACTGCATACAATTGTCTACGTCAACAAGTTGTTTCAATGTCCACCCCGTGTTTCAAACGTGTCGTTAACGATCACTCACTGTTATCTGATATTCTCAATAAAATTAGTGACTGCAAGTACGGCAAGATTGTTTCAGAAGTGCTTTGATGATTTCTGGTTCGACAAAAATCTATGCTTTTTGTTTGTTTTGCCTTTTTTCTTTTCCACGTCTTGCTGTGTTTTTGATTTTTTTGGGTTTTGCCTGTTTTTTTGTTTTTTTGTCTTTTTTGTTTTGTCTTTTTATTATTTTATTTTTATTTTTATTTTTATTTTTTTTTTACTTTTTATATTTTTCTTTTCTTTTTATGTTTTTCAGCCGCCGATGTTTTTTTTGTGTTTTTTTTCTTCTTTTTTTTCATTACTTTTTTTTGAATATATTGTTTTTTGGGTCTCCGAATTTCATGCTGTTCATACAGTTTTATCGGAGTTTCCTGCTTTTCGCGAAATAAAATGGATGGATGGATGGATGGCCTTTAACAAAACCACGGAGGCAACACGGAACACGGAGGCTGCACGCTTAACAAAACCACGGAGGCAACACGGAGGCTACGTGCAGCTAAAGTGACCCATATTTTATATGCACACAACACGCTGCGCACCTTTAACAAAACCACGGAACACGGAGGCACGCGGATTTGGGGAGATTTGGGGACAGGACCAATCCGTCCCCGTCCAAAAAAATTGTTTTTGTCAAATAAATAAATAAATAAATAAATAAAGCAAAACTAAATGTCAAAACTAGACTTCAAGGATTACGATGGGTCTCGACACGATTTTTTAAAAACGTCCCTGATTGCCAGCAAAAGCTACTCTATTGGTGGACACCGTTCATATGATTGCAACAAACAGTCTTATGTTTGAAGTTCGGGCACACGGGTTACGGTAGCGGTAGTTTTGGGTCTTGACACGATGATGCTGAAAACTACTTTGTTTCTTGCGAATAACAGTTGAAACCAATTAGAAACACGCAGCGTTTTCACAGAATGTCAAAACTTGAGTTCAAAGAATACGGTAACTCTGCTGTGTGGGTCTCGACGCGATTTTTTTTAAACTGCCTTTTATTGCCAGGAAAATACTAAAATTGATGAACACCGTTCACATGATTGAAAGAAACAACTGTTATTCACAAGAAACAAAGGAGTTTTCAGCAACTTCGTGTAAAAAGACCGAACTACAGCTACCGTAACCCGTGGGACCTTACTTCAGACATATGACTGTTTCATGCAATCATGTGAACGGTATCCACCATTCTGGTAACTGTTCTTGGCAATAAAAGAACGTTTTAAAAAATCGTGTCGAGACCCACAGCAGAGTTACCGTGCTCTTTAAAATCCGATTTTTGACGTTCTGTAATAATGCGGCATGTTTCTAAATGGTTTCAACTGTTATTCGCAAGAAACAAAGTAGTTTTCAGCAACTTCGTGTCAAGATCCAAACTACCGCTACCGTAACCCGTGTGCCCGAACTTCAAACATGAGACTGTTTGTTGCAATCATATGAACGGTGTCCACCAATAGAGTAGCTTTTGCTGGCAATCAGGGACGTTTTTAAAAAATCGTGTCGAGACCCATTGGAGAGCTACCGTAATTCTTGAAGTCTAGTTTTGACATTTAGCTTTGCTTTGCTTTATTGCGCTTTTATTTATTTATTTATTCATTTATTTGACAAAAACAATTTTTTTGGACGGGGACGGATTTGTCCTGTCCCCAAATCTCCCCAAATCCGCGTGCCTCCGTGTTCCGTGGTTTTGTTAAAGGTGCGCAGCGTGTTGTGTGCATATAAAATATGGGTCACTTTAGCTGCACGTAGCCTCCGTGTTGCCTCCGTGGTTTTGTTAAGCGTGCAGCCTCCGTGTTCCGTGTTGCCTCCGTGGTTTTGTTAAAGGCCTGGATGGATGGATGGGACAGGCTAGAATTGTCTGGCGTGCACACCTCTGATTACAATGTTTCTGTTTGTTCGTCCGTTTTACACAAGTTTTTCTTGATATTCAACAGCTCTCGGCCAATTTATGAATAAAGCCCACATGCACGGTGATGGTTGGCTGGCTGGACAGTGACTTACCAACAAAGTGTTGGAAATCACTCCACAAACAGTGTTTGGCTATATTATATTTTATACGCTTCTGTTGTGTCTTGTGAAATGAAAGTCAGTTCCGGCGAAGTGATCATTTTGGACAAACGTAAAGGAACCGTTTTGATGTATACCGTGTCGATGTTTAGCTATTAATATTATATAGTGTGTTTCAAGATGGAAACGTGAAACATCAGGTCAGATAGCTTGGTGCCTTGCTAACAGTTGAAGCACTCTAGCATTGCAATCTCTAGCCCTAGCGTCTACCACTATGTTTCTCCCGCGTACTTTTAGCAATCGGAAACTCAAAACACCAATCTCTGCATTGCAAGCTTTGACATGCTGACTACTGAATGCACGGCGATCGGATTACTGTATGTTCGTTTAAACCTGTCACTTTTCTTTGCAGGATACAGAGCATGCGCAGAACTTTGAATTGCAGCAAGAAGAACGAAACGAACTAATCGGGTTTGGTTAAAATCAAACACCCCATTTGGTGCCAAATGTGTTTTCCTGCAACTCCGATCCCGTTCTTTCTGCTTTCGCCAGCTCCGAATTCTGCCAAAAAAGTGACAGTTTTAACCGAACATACTGTTTGACATTCTTATTTGACATTCTGTCATTTTTTTATTTTCGAGGTTATAACTTCAAAGTTCAATATCAATACAGCTTTTATTACAACTTCCAGAAGATCCGCTCACATGATACCGCTCGACAACGAATTAAAATAGAATTTGCCTGAAGAAAATCGAGAATAAAAACAACCATTAACGAAGCAAGAAAACCAATCAGAAACGGTCATGGCCGCTGCCGTGATTGACAACAAGAAGATCCAGGAGGAGATGGATCGTGCCGCGGGCGACATGATCACGGCGACCAGCCAGCTGCAGATGGAGGCCGCCAGTGTCCGTGCCGACCGACCCAATTGGAAGTCGTACTTGACGTGAGCGGAGTGCTGGTGGTTTTTGACTTTGGTTTATTACTGTGCGTTTGCAAATGGTGCATGTATTGGTTAGACAGGCGAGTTAGAAAAGTTGCACTCCCACCTACAACCCTTTCCTTTTGCAACCCAGTTTTACCCTATTGCCCGCGAATCCAATGCAAACGATCCCGCAGGACGCCTACACAACTGCTCAGCCAAAACTGAATTTAAACCAAGCATTGTGAAACACCGGTTTTACGTGTTTTGGGGCCCGCAAAAAACAACAACAGCCGAGAGCCCATGAATGAATAAAAGTTCATAGTGAGAACCCGTGCAACTCTGCTGAACTGAACCGATTTCTTTACGTTTGCGCAGGAGTCAAATGATTCCGCAAGACGACTACAACTACATCAGCGCCTACGAAGAGAGCAAGGGCGAGCAACGCCGCGAGCTGATCACGCGCTCGCAGTCGCAGTGCGCACGCACCTTCCTGAACATGATGACCAACATCAGCAAGGTGCAGACGGTCAGATACGTGCTGACGCTCATCGACGACATGCTGCAGGTAGAGGCAGTTGGCAGTTGGCAGATTGCGAGGTTTTGTTTTTTTGGGCCGTTTGGGGCAGACCTTTTGTACAGACAAATTCAATTTCGGTGCCAAGTTTTCAGCGGCTAAACAACAACCGCGGCGCAGGTTGAATGTGCTTGCTGCCTGCGTACTTTTTTCTTCGGTACACAACTTAGCTTGGTTGGCTGCGTGACTGTTTTTTGAAACATGACCACAAATTTTGGGCCAAAGGTACATTTGCCTATGAAATTGGGCCAGCGTCGAATTGACTCTAAATTTGTGTCAACGGTATATTTGACTTGAAATTTGGCGAACGCAGATTGTCTCTTTATATTTATTTGGCCCATCGGTTGGTTTGTCTCTAAATTAGGACTAAAGGCAAATTTGCACCTGAAATTGGGTCTTTAAGACATTTACCAAGTTGTGTCCAACAATTGGTTGGCCACAAATTGCTACCCCAAAATACCTTCACGTACCCACAGGATGACCGCGCGCGCGTCGACGTGTTCTTCCATTACGCCCGCAAGCAGAAGCAATCGGTTTGGGCGCCCTTTCTGATGCTACTCCGTCGCGACGACGGCTTCGTCGTGAATCAGACCAGCAGAATCATTGCGAAACTCGCGTGCTGGGGCCCGGAGAGGCTGACTGACAGCGATTTGACGACCTACTTCACGTTCCTGAAGGACCAGCTGAGGACACCGGTAATGGTCGTTTTTAGGTGGTTGGTTGGATTTCGGAATAAAAGCAGAGATGGGCGTTATTCACGTTTTGGATGGTCGACTTCACTGTTGACACTTTCACCATGTGTTGTTTCCGATTGAGATGCAGACGGCTCAACCACATCATGTTTGTTTGAGTGGTTGGCAATCATCATACAATTCCGTCAAACTGAATCATAGGCAATCAGGTGGATTGGGCTATTGTTAAACTTGGCCCAGTGGTGATTGGTCTGCCCGCTCGATGCAGCCAATCAGCATGCTAGATTCAAATGCCAGAATGCACAGATTAGATATGCTTCACGTCACACAGGTTGATTTTCGCTTAATCGACGCCATGATTCTTTCCGTTCAGGGCAACAGTTACATTCAAACGTCGGCACGCTGTCTGCAGATGATGCTGCGCTTTGACGAGTACAGGATTGCATTCGTTAATCTCGACAGTATTGCGACGTGCGTTCGTTGCGAAATACGTGCACAAGTTTTCGTTTTTTTCTCTCATCCACGATTTTTTTGATTCGTGAGATTTCAGCACCCTTTCGAACTTTGCGTCAACCAACGGCCAATTGACTGCAACTGACCTTGTCCGGCGACGGGTTTGTGGTCACGTGATGCATTGATTATGCAAACCAAACTCCGCCTCCACCAGCAATCCTATGCGCAGAATGCATGCATCAACCAATAGAGTTAGACTGTAGATTTAGGCTTAGAACTCAGAGTGAGCTTTGAGTCTGGGCTTGAGAGTTGATGCAGATTCCGGATTAAAAAAACACCGTGGAATTCTAGCCATTCAGAAAAAAAGGCATAGTAATAAGGCAAAACTGCGCGATATGCGGCGCACGCAGGGGTGTGCAAACGTTTGGCCGCCACTGTATGTTCTCTGCCGTTCTCGCAGCATCGTCTCCGTGCTGTCCGGCAAGTGCAACTTCCAACTGCAGTACCAGCTGACGTTCTGCCTGTGGTGTCTGACGTTCAACGCGCAGATCGCCGAGCGAATGCACCGCTACGGGGTGGTGCCCGTGTTGGCCGACATTCTTTCCGAATCGACAAAGGAGAAAGTCATCCGGATCATTCTCGCCACGTTTCGGGTTCGTCGGCGGCTTTTTATTCTTGTTTTTTCGTTTATTCTTGTCAATAAACGGTGATTTTTTCGTAATGCATTGGATTATTTAGCGTCTTTTGAGCCAACTACGCTGACTGGTTGGTCAAACCGACTTTCAACGTAATTATCTTGGGCAATTTTTGGGCCGGAATTTTTTGCAGTTTCCGCATCAAGCACGAAGTCGCTCAAAACGTTGGGCTTTATAGAATGTGAAAACGTTGTCTTTGAAACTCTACAACACAGCTTCAAATGTTAAAAAGGAACCAAACGGTGCGGTGTGCTTCTGTGTGCAGAACCTGATCGAGAAAGTTGAGGAGCGCGAGATCGTTCGCGACGACGCCCTGCAGATGGTGCAATGTCGGGTGCTGAAATCACTCGAGTTGATGGCCGACAAGAAATACGACGACAGCGATCTGACGGACGACATCGAGTTCCTCACGGAGAAACTGCACGCGAACGTGCAGGATCTGAGGTGTTGTCAATTTTTGGGCGTCTGCGACTCAATGCGCTTGCAGACGTCGCTTGTTGTTTGGAGTGTGTGTGTGTTGGTTGGATGATTCCTGCCTTGAAATGGATGAATGTTTGTTACGGTTTGCTTGCTTAAACCTGTCGCTTTTTCTAGCAGAATACAGAACTTGCGAAAGTAGAAAGAATCCGGGTGGCTGGAAAACATTTTTTGGAGATAAATGGGTTGGGTTGGGTTTCAAACCAAAACTTGATATACATTCGTTCTTCGTACTGTAATGATCTGTAGTCTGTGACTGATTCAAACAAACATACATTTCTTTGATTAAAAAAGTTGGAAATGCGTAACCATTTCAGTTCGTTCGACGAATACTGCACGGAAGTCCGTTCCGGTCGTCTGATGTGGTCGCCGGTGCATAAGAGCGAGAAATTTTGGCGCGAAAACGCGGCGCGCTTCAATGAGCGCAACTTTGAACTGGTCAAGTGAGTCGCGTTTGTTGAGTGACCGTATTCAAGTGCAGTGGATCACGGTTGCTTGGTTCAAGCGTGCACTGTGTAATGCCTCTGTCTGATCGCACTCAGCTCTCGTTCAGAATTCTGGTGAAAATCCTTGAAACCTCCGTGGATCCGCTGGTGCTGGCCGTGGCCGCGCACGACATGGGCGAGTATGTGCGGCATTATCCGCGCGGCAAGAAGTCAGTTTGCCAATATTTGTGCGGAATTTTGAGAATATTTGGGGCGAATTTGAAAACTGTTTTTCAACAAGTTTGTGAATTGTTTGCAAATATGCTGTTTGGAAGCCAGAGTCTGAAGCATCTTGCACTCGAACAAACACAATACAACAGTAGCACGCGCGTCGGCGTGTGTGTGTCGTGTGTGTGTGTGTGTGTGTGCCTGTGTGTTTGTTTTCTGACTACCGTGTCATAACAGAGAATTGCATTTAGGGATGGAGCCGGTTCCGGTCCGGATTCCGGATTCCGGATTCCGGCGCCTAAAATTGGATCCGGATCCGGTCCGGATTCCGGCGCAATTTTGCCGGATCCGGCCGGATCCGGCCGGAATGGCCGAGACCCGCGAATTAACCAGTTGATTCCTCCGTTTCAGAGCTGTTCAATGGTTTGACAAATTTGTTTCGGTGCTTTGTTGGTTTTGTTGTTGTGCATTTGACATTTGATCAGTGAGCGTTTCTTTAGTTTAGTGTTCTGTTCAATGGTAAATGGTTCACTGCTTTTGTCTTGAGTGGTAAACTTATGTGCAGCATCGTCCACTTTAAAAAACGTGGCTGCCAGCTTTTGCCGACGTTGTTGATGAACGCAGGTTTTTTGAAATCCGCCATCTTCGTTGGTCATCATATTCAGTTAGCTGCTTTTTTGTGAGCCCCAGCGATTTTAGCGACGTGTGTTACCGTGGGTGTGCGGGGGTGCCGTGATCCCCTAAAACCCGATAAACCCCCCAACGACGAATCCACGAGACGACGAATCCATTTCAATGGTGTTGCCCGCCGTTTGCGCACTGAAACAGCGCATCGAACAAGTCGATGCGAGTGGCATTGGTACGACGAAAGAAACGCTGCTGACCAGCATCGACACACGCTTCCGTGCGCTTTTCCACAACGAATCCAACATCGTGGCCACGTACGTTGATCTGCGATTCAAGAATACTGCAGTAGTCTTCGAAAATGAAGGCGCGATTCGTTGTGAACTACTTCACATTGCAATGAAAATCTTGAAACGACCGGAGACGCCCACAAACTGCGACGATACATCCGAGATCGCGAACAACGACGATGACGAAAGTGAACGCGAGCCCGAACCAAAAAAGAAATCGACTGGCCTCTACGGAGGCATCGAGTTTCACGCTGCGCGACCGCGAAACCCGTCAGGCGAATCCAGTCTCGAAGACGAACTGCGCGGCGAAATGAATATGTACGAGTCGGATGATTTTATCGACGAACCGGACAAAAGTGATCTAATGCAAGACTTTTGGCGGTTGAACTCGTGTAAATACCCCAAACTATCGACAATCGCGCGCAGATACCTGGCACCGCTACCAACAAGCGTGGCAAGCAAACGAATGTTCTCTGAAGCCAGGCAGGTGTTTGTGTACAGCCAATCTCGTCTGTCAACTCAGAACGCCGAAAAGGTCATGTTTCTGAATGGAGTGTTGGCAGCACTTGATTATCCCTATGCGATGTGAATTTTGTCAATTGTTGTTGTTGTAATTTTTGGTTGGTTCACGTGCTGTGTCTTGCTGACTTTGTTTCTGTGTCTGTACTGTTTTATGCTGAAAATGTGATGAAGAAGCGACGAAATGTGCGTAGATGTTTTTTAGACATAAAAAGGCCATTCCGGTCCGGATTCCGGCAATTTTTGCCGGATCCGGCCCGGCCGGAATGGGCTTTTGCCGGATCCGGCCCGGATTCCGGCAAATTTGCCGGATCCATCCCTAATTGCATTGTCTTCAGTCTCGAACTACACAAAATAATCACTCAGTCTGCAACAGGTTTTTTTCCTATAGTAATGTGGTGTTTTCAACTTTTCTCCGCAATTCACGTGACCTGTTTCATATTTTTCTTCATCTTTCTCTCCTCTGTGCAGTGTGATCGAACCGCTAAACGGCAAAACGCAAGTGATGAAACTATTGACGCATCCCGATCCGAACGTTCGCTACCACGCGCTGTTGGCCATCCAGAAACTGATGGTGCACAACTGGGAGTACCTCGGCAAACAGCTCGAGGAGCCGCAAAACGCGGCTGCCACCGGCAAGGGCAAACCGCAGGCCGTGAAATGATACGCTCGGTCGGTCGGAGCCTGGCGGATGCGAGTGACGTCATCATGACGCACACTTTGCACAACGCTTGCGTGTCTCACGTGTGATGTCGTTCTCGTTGCTGTGATGTTCGTTTTTTCATGTCTGAAGGCGTTATTTGTTTGAATTAAGAGACCGTCCGGAATTAGGAGGAACATTTTGGTAATACTCTGCCCCTAGCCGAAAATCGATTTCGCTCAAATTTGGTATGGAGGTACCCTTAGGTCCAACTAAGAAAAAACCGGCCCGCTTTTGGAATGAGACCCTTGTGGTGTGGCGCAAGAGGTCTCCAAAGTGGAGTATTTCGTCGAAAAACAACATTTTTGGCGTTTTGAAAAAAAGGTCTTTCAACGCAACACAGAAGCGTTATCGAATATTGGTGTTAATATGAAAAATGTAGTATTTTGCAAGGGCTTTCATGTGCTGCACATAGTTTTTTAAAAAACATAAACTTTTATTTTGGTATAAACAAAAAACCTAAAAAATAAATTTTAAAAATTTCACTTTTTGGCTTTATTGCGTCGGCGTTTAGCCCGACCCAAAAATTCTCTCCGCTATCTTTTTCGCAATAAAAAGTTAGTCTAGAAAACGTTTTAACGAGATGCAAACCGTTTACTCTTTTGAGTTTTTTTTTCGTTGCAAGGTTGGTTGAGAATTTTTTTTGCTAGTACCGTATTACCTCTATTAAACCCCCCCCCAAAATTAAACCCCCCCCCCCAAAATAAACCCCCACCCCCTCGACAAGTTTCCAAATAATCCCCCCCCAAAAATAATCCCCCATGGGGGATTATTGAAACCTGTTTGAAACACATACCCAGCGAATTCAGTGGCTGGTTGCAGTGAAAATGATGAAATTGTGCTACCAAAGGCCCCAAATGGATGAGTTAATAGTAATTTCATTACAAAAGGCTGTTGTAAAAGGAAATTTCTATGTAGAGTAGAAGTTTCTGCGACTTCCTTCCTGCCATGGAAGGTATTTTTGCCATTTTGCCCACTCCTAAAAATGGTTTCCAAATAAACCCCCCCCCCCAAAATAAAGCCCCCCCCCAAAAAAAATAAACCCCCACCCCCAGAAGTCGCTGAAGAAATAAACCCCCATGGGGGTTTATTAGAGGTAATACGGTATAAGCTTTTATTCCTTTATTAAGTTTATCTAAAAAACGTTTTAACCAATGTGATCTGTGCCATATATACGTAGTTTTGAACGCTCTTTCACGTGGTTTAATTTGTTTTAAAAAATATTAAACTATATGTTTGGTGCAAACACAAAATTGCTTCAAACCCCAGAATTTTTGGTGTACCATGAAGAAGTACATAGTTTCTGCAGTCAAAACGTTTTTATTTATCGTAGTTTTTTTGCTCCATCATTTTCATCGTAAAAACTGGTCTAGAAAACATTTTAGCAAGATGCAAACCGTTCCCACTTTTGGTTTTTTTCGTTACAATGTTGGTTGAGAAACTTTTATTTTTGCTAGTTAAGCTTTTATTGGTTTATAAAGTTCATTTAAAAACGTTTTAACCAGTGTGATCTGTTCCATACGTACGTAATTTTGAGCGCTCTTTCACGTGGTTTAAATTGTTTTAATAAATTTCAAACTAAATGTTTGGTGCAAACACAAAATTGTGTCAAATCCCAGACCTTTTGGTGTAAATAAAGAAGTTCGTGGTTTCTGCAGTCAAAACGTTTTATCTTATCGTTTTTTCTTTACACCATCGTTTTCACCGTAAAAAACTGGTCTAGAAAACATTTTAACAAGATGCAAACCGTTCCGTTTTTTAGGTTTCTCGTTACAAGGTTGGTTGAGAACTTTTGATTTTTCATAGCATAAGCTTTTATTGCTCCGTTAAGTCTACTTGAAAACGTTTAACCAACGTGATTTAAACCATATATACGTAGTTTTGAACGCTCTTTCATGTGGTTTTGTTTGTTTTAAAAACTATTAAACTATATGTTTGGTGCAAATACAAAATTGCTTAAACTCCCAGACTGTTGGTGTACCATAAAGAAATTCATGAACTCTGCAGTCGCAACGTTTTAACTAACCGTGATTTTCTTTAAACCATCATTTTAACTAGAAACAGGTCTAGAAACACTGTTGATAACCAACAAAGAAACACCTGTTGTTTCCATTGCTAATGAGAAATCTCTGCTTCCCCTCTTTTTGGCCATCATAACGAAAAAACCACTATAAAATGTGTTTAAATGGGTTTTAAAATGGAATCTGTGCGAAATATATTATTTTGATGTACTTTCACACAATTGTAAAAGTTTTTATACTTAAATTGTGTGTTTTAGTGCAGCACAAAAATCCGTTGAAGCCCAGGGTGGATGTATTGGATTACCATTTTTTCTTAACAACGCTTCAACTAACCGTTTTTTCTTGCAATTGTGTTTGAATGTTTTTACAAAAACGTGATCGGTACCAAAAATGCTGTAATAACTGAACATAACAACTAAATTGCTGTGCAATTTGATAAAAGAATTATTATACATTCCGCTAAGACTCACCACACAAAACCATCGTTTGCTGGATATGAAAAGCGGAGGCCCTGCATCGTCCTGCGCGCCAACGAGCAGAGGCCGAGGACCTGTATCGTCCTGCACGCCAACGAGCAGAGGCCGAGGACCTGTATCGTCCTGCACGCCAACGAGCAGAGGCCGAGGACCTGTATCGTCCTGCACGCCAACGAGCAGAGGCCGAAGACCTGCATCGTCCTGCACGCCAACGAGCCGACAAACAGCAACGGTGATGGCAGCAGGTGACGAGCACGGTCCAACACCTCTTGCTGCCGCTGCCTCCGCTGTTGTTCTTCGGCCGCGGCTCTACGTTGGCGTTCAGCTGTGTCGCGTTCATTTTGCTCTCGACGAGCACGATCGCACATCTCCTGCTGCCATCACCGTTGCTGTTTGTCGGCTCGTTGGCGTGCAGGACGATACAGGTCCTCGGCCTCTGCTCGTTGGCGTGCAGGACGATACAGGTCCTCGGTCTCTGCTCGTTGGCGTGCAGGACGATACAGGTCTTCGGCCTCTGCTCCTTGGCGTGCAGGACAATGCAGGGCCTCCGCTTTTCATATCCAGCAAACGATGGTTTTGTGTGGTGAATCTTAGCGGAATGTATAATAATTCTGTTATCAAATTGCACAGCAATTTAGTTGTTATGTTCAGTTATTACAGCATTTTTGGTACCGATCACGTTTTTGTGAAAACATTCAAACACAATTGCAAGAAAAAACGGTTAGTTGAAGCGTTGTTAAGAAAAAAATGGTAATCTAATACATCCACCCTGGGCTTCAACGAAAACCCTGGGTTTTTGTGCTGCACTAAAACACACAATTTAAGTATAAAAACTTTTACAATTGTGTGAAAGTACATCAAAATAATATGTTTCGCACAGATTCCATTTTAAAACCCATTTAAACACATTTTATAGTGGTTTTTTCGTTATGATGGCCAAAAAGAGGGGAAGCAGAGTTTTCTCATTAGCAATGGAAACAACAGGTGTTTCTTTGTTGGTTATCAACAGTGTTTCTAGACCAGTTTTGTACGGTTAAAATGATGGTTTAAAGAAAATCACGGTTAGTTAAAACGTTGCGACTGCAGAGTTCATGAATTTTTTTATGGTACACCAACAGTCTGGGATTTTAAGCAATTTTGTATTTGCACCAAACATATAGTTTAATATTTTTTAAACAAACAAAACCACATGAAAGGCGTTCAAAACTACGTATATATGGTTTAGATCACGTTGGTTAAAACGTTTTCAAGTAGACTTAACGGAGCAATAAAAGCTTATGCTATGAAAAATCAAAAGTTCTCAACAAACCTTGTAACGAGAAACCTAAAAACAGAACGGTTAAACATTGTTAAAATGTTTTTTAGACCAGTTTTTTACGGTGAAAACGATGGTGTAAAGAAAAAAAACGATAAGATAAAACGTTTTGACTGCAGAACCATGAACTTCTTCATTTACACCAAAAGGTCTGGGATTTGACACAATTTTGTGGTTGCACCGAACATTTAGTTTACAATTTATTAAAACAATTGAAACCACGTGAAAGAGCGCTCAAAACTACGTATATTTGGCACAGATCACATTGGTTAAAACGTTTTTTAGATAAACTTAATAAAGCAATAAAAGCTTATGCTATGAAAAATAAAAATTTCTCAACCAACATTGTAACGAAAAAAAAACCAAAAGTGGGAACGGTTTGCATCTTGCTAAAATGTTTTGTAGACCAGTTTTTTACGATGAAAATGATAGTGCAAAGAAAACTACGATAAATAAAAACGTTGTGACTGCAGAAACCATGAACTTCTTCATGGTACACCAAAAATTCTGGGGTTTGAAGCAATTTTGTGTTTGCACCAAACATATAGCTTAACATTTTTTAAAACAAATTAAACCACGTGAAAGAGCGTTCAAAACTACGTATATATGGCACAGATCACATTGGTTAAAACGTTTTTTAGATAAACTTAATAAAGCAATAAAAGCTTATACTAGCAAAAAAAATTCTCAACCAACCTTGCAACAAAAAAAACCTCAAAAGAGTGAACGGTTTGCATCTCGTTAAAACGTTTTCTAGACCAACTTTTTATTGCGAAAAAGATAGCGGAGAGAATTTTTGGGTCGGGCTAAGCGCCGACGCAATAAAGCCAAAAAGTGAATTTTTTGAAATTTATTTTTTAGGTTTTTTGTTTATACCAGGGGTTTTTTTGACGCAAAATCGTGCGTCAATGACGAAAAATAATTTGGGCTGACGCAAAAAAATTCGGCCGTTTGCGTCAGCTGACGCAAACAAATTTCGAGGACGTCATAATAAGACCATTTTTGGGTTATTTATGCATTGATTGAAAATTTTTCCGCGCCTTCGGCGCAGACCACGGACTTCTCATAATTTTGTCTGACAATGCATATCATGTAAATGTGATGGATGGCATGGTCAGCTGATTCACCGTTTGTTTTCAATATTGTTGTTCAGTGTTATGTTGACGGTTCGATGTAACAACTGAGTGGCGTATATTGTTGATTTGACCGTTTCTAGGTTTACCAAGCTTCTATCCTGAGCTAGCTTCCACCTAGCTGCACCTTTTGTTCGCTCCGTTCTGTTTTTAATCTGAACTGAACAAGTCTGAACAGGTGTCGTCATAGAAGCTCTACAGATCTAAAAATCAAGTCTAGAAACTGAAAAGCCATTACAAAAAGTCTAGGCCCCGTTAAGCTTTGTTTCTGCGCAGCAGGGGTTGTCAAATGACAAAATCACCTTGTTGTTTGACCACAGGCGTCAAAAACAATACTTTTAGTGATGAATGGCGCAAAAAATATTGCTTCTTTATCGTTATTTGTTCGATTTAGGCTGGTATCATATTGACGCAAGAAAATTTGTGCTGACGCAAAATTTTTTGACCGTTTGCGTCAATTGACGCAAGAAAAATTTGACGAAAAAAAACCCTGGTTTATACCAAAATAAAAGTTTATGTTTTTTGAAAAACTATGTGCAGCACATGAAAGCCCTTGCAAAATACTACATTTTTCATATTAACACCAATATTCGATAACGTTTCTGTGTTGCGTTAAAAGACCTTTTTTTCAAAACGCCAAAAATGACGTTTTTTGCCGAAATACCCTACTTTGGAGACCTCTAGCGCCACACCACAAGGGTCTCATTCCAAAAGCGGGCCGGTTTTTTCTTAGTTGGACCTAAGGGTACCTCCATACCAAATTTGAGCGAAATCGATTTTCGGCTAGGGGCAAAAATGTTCCACCGGTTTGCGGACGGTCTCTTAAAATTGTGACTGTTTACGACTGCCAGCAGCAAGGCTTCTATTGCAACTTAGCAGACTGAAGGTAAGCTTTGCTGAAACCCGAAAAGTAGAAAAAGAAAGTAAATATGAAGATGAAACAGCCGTAAACGGCCCTTTCTGCCGGATCTTACTAAACACGTGAAATTGTGGAATTAACTCGACAAAAAAATTGTTTAGCGATTCATTCAACTTTCAAGTTGAAAGTTGCTTCATGATTACATGTATTCTATCTGATTGCAATTTACCAGGACTTTTGATTTTTTCACGATTTTCATTGTCATATCACTAGTTCTCGAAAAGATAAAGTAATAGTTTGTGATTTCGATTTTTTTCAGCGTCTATGATCTTCAAATAGCAATTTATAAACTCGTTGTATGTAGCCGGTCCGGTAATCGTTGTTACAGATTTTAGTGCATATTTGTGATTCTGTTTCTTTCATTGTGTTTATTTTGTGATTTGCGTTGTGTCGCATTCCGAAAATTTTTTCATTGTGATTTTGGAGCTCAGAACATTTATCACCGTTTTGTCGGTCAATTGGCCAATTAGTGAACGGTCAGCAGTAACTTTAGCTGGATGGTTGATTGCTTCTAGTTTGTAACATTGTGTTCCGTATCACGTATGGCCGATTAAACATGGCAGCTTTTTTCAGGGTTCAAGGAGCGCGCGAAGTTTGAATGTAAGAAAAAAGACGTTCAGTAACCAATTTGTGTGCTAAATTTGACGCGTTTTTTTAAACTAACGGATTATTCGCGGTAATCTGTTCATTCTTTTTCCGTTGCACACATGATTGGGAATTATGTTTGCATTTTTGAAAAAGACAACTCCTAGTCCGCGACTGATTCCGACTTGACGGACTGCCTCATTTATTCGGCCATACTGTACTGTAATGTCTGACTGACGGTCTTCTGTGTGTGTTGTACAGTGTGAGTCAAAAAAAGGTTCCAGTTCTAAAATGCTCTCACTGGCGTGTGCTGAGGTGTTTAGAGCTGAAAATTGGAACACTATTAGAAAACAGTTGGAGGTTTTTCTGACTTTTTTTCACGATATGTTGCCCCTATCACTCACTACAGCAGAATATCTGAAAAACAAGAAAAATCGACAAATGTGGAGAAATACTGAGGGTTGATTTAGCTGTAGCAAGAACCTCATGGCTTAAAATTTGGAACACTGTTAGAACACTTTGAGAGCTTTTTTGTGATTAAAAATTTTTTGGTTTACACGTTTCAGTTTATTTTTACAGTGTAATTTTCAAAAAAATAGCGATTTTTGACGAAAAACAACGGTCGCCCATAATCTCACTGTTTATCATTGCTCATACCGACTTGTGAACTGATGTATCGCCACGCGGTGTAAAATAGAATTTTGTACAAAATTGGCGAATCACTGTAGATAACTTATTCGCATGTTCCCACCAATTGGCAGACCAGACTCGCTTTTCTGCCGTCCACTTAACCATGATGGCCGCAACGACTGAAAATGGAATTGCACTTTTCACTGCAGAAAACAATCAATCTGCTATGGTGAAAAAAGCAGAGTGGCAAATTGTGTGAATTAAAAAAGAAAAACATTTCGCATTTGAAAAAAGAAATTCGCATCTGTTCTGAGCAGAACCGCTCACGCACCCTAGAAGATTCGAAGTGAAACATCAGCTTGCTCAAAGACTGTTCAAATGCCATTGAGCATTCGGCATTTCCAAGCTGTTGTGTGTGCGTATTGTTTTTTTCATCTTTTTTTGTGTTGCGAACACTCGGGTTATCACCAACGTTCATCATTTGGTCTTTGTAACAGCTAAATTAATTCTCTGCATTTCACCACATTTGTCGATTTTTCATGTTTTTCAGATATTCTGCTGTAGTGAGTGATAGGGGCAACATACCGTGAAAAAAAATAGTCAGAAAAACCTCCAACTGTTTTCTAATAGTGTTCCAATTTTCAGCTCTAAACATCTCAGCACACGCCAGTGAGAGCATTTTAGAATTGGAACCTTTTTTTTGGTTCACCCTGTATATTCAGTATTCCATGAAATGCAGATGGTGAGACGAAAATATACCTGCTTGAAAAATCACGGACAAAAACAAACGCAGCAAACAGAATCATACTGGACGAAACACCAACATCGTTGCAATGCCACAGTTTGACAACTTAGGACAATTTTAACCAATACAATAGCATACATACATGTAGCATTAAATAAACATGTTTTTATCTTTGAAAATTGCACAGTCCAATAACATTATCTTGAACTCTGAATATACGTACTCTGAACTTGCGCGAAAATTCGGAGAAAAAAAAATCAGTTTTGCCCGCTGTCCACCGGTCCATCGGTCGGCGACTTTTCAAAATACATGAAGTCCTGAGAAAAAGGTCAGTGAATGTGAAGGCATAAAGCTGGTCGTTCAAGAAGTTTTCCACAGTAACCATTTCTTCCGTGATGAAACTTTTCCATAAAAGTCCCTTGTCTCACCAGACTGAACCAAACAAAATATACTTCTTTTTATCCAGGCGCACTTTTTGGCGCACACAACATGCGCGCATTAGGCCCTACTTAAGGGGCTCGGATATCACTGCAAATTTGAATTCTCGCACCATGCATGAAACTGTTCACCTTTCTATGCGCGCATTGAGTCTCGGCACCAAAACAAAAGAATGTTGATCAAAATAGACAGCACACTGACCAATAAGAACACGGATGCAACGAGCGACAGTTTCAGGTCGATGTTCAAGTCGCGCGGGAACGTCACGTAGAAGTTGTCCGCGTCCGACATCACCTCTTTGCCGACACCGGAGAACTCCTTTCGAATCATCCCGACTTCCTCGTCGCCGCGTAGAATCTGAAAACGAAGCGCATTCATGGAAGTGTCGCAGCATGGCTGAAACGCAAAGGAGTGGTTTTAATCGGGTCATAGCAAGTAATAATCGCTAAGTAATGCGCGCGGTTTGATTTTGTCGACTAATTTTCTTTGACCACCGATGAGAATGCGTGCGTTTTGTCAAAGTCACCAGGCAAGAGATTACCAGACAGACCGTCTTCGCAGTGGACGTTTCAACACTGAATGGCTCGCGCGAGATTCTTCACTGAAACCGCGTTCATGAAAGCACTTTTGAGCTGCGGCATGCACTACGGCAGGCATCAACAAAGCACTTTTTGTACTCACATTGAAGCCGACCGTTCTGCAGCAGCAGATCGAACAGCAGCTGCCCTGACACCAGAGGCCGCAGTTGCAGCAGGCGCATGGCCCGGAGATTGTCAGCTGTTCGTTGCCATCGGCGTCTTCCACCTACAGAATGGTATTGTCGGTTTGTTGTAATCTGCCAGACAGAATAGACCTCATTAAGCGAGTTGAGCGGCAGCAAAACCCCACTCTAAATAGTGTGGTGTACCACGGAGCGATTTCCGAAAAACGGATTGTGCACGCCAGCCGCCTCACGACGGATTGTGGAGTCCCACTACAAAAACGGTTTGAGCTTTGCGGTTTTGCGGAATGGCTCCCGTTTGAGAGACCGCTCATTGCACTGAAAAACGTTCTCAAATTTTGTTCCAAATGTTTTGGCCAAACCCCTCTATTTCTTGTTGGCTATCACCTACAGCCAGCTGATAATTTTTTTTGATTACCACCGGTAGCCACAAGAGAATGGAGCGTTTGGCCAAAACAGTTTTTGAAAACGGTTTTCAGTGCGGTATCTACAGGGTGATCATCAGAAAAAACGTCAATTTTTAAAACGCTTCGATCTCGCGACTGCATTGTACTGCTTATATACGGAATGACCGAGTAAACATGGCAGCTTTTTTCAGGGTTCAAGGAGCGCGCGAAATTTGAATGAAAGAAAATAGACGTTCAGAAACCAACATGTGTGCCAAATTTGACGTTTTTTTAGACTGGTGGATTCTTCGTGTTATTATGTTCATTCTTGCTCCCTTGAACACATGATTAGGAGTTATGTTGGCATTTTTGAAAAAGACAACTCCTAGTCTGCGACGGATCCCGCCTTGACGGGCTGCCTTATTTATTCGGCCATACTGTAGTCAATTGTTTGTCATTTGTTGTGTATAAAAATGGCACAACGGCACTATATCCATAATTTTACATTTCACTGTTTTTCTTATATTTTCAAGCACTTGATACACGTCATCATCATCATTCAAGTTTCCTTCTGGCAACATGACATCGTCTGCTGTTCGCGGTCATCTGCTGTATAATGGTCTTGCTTAGTCGCTTAC
>JASANC010005685.1:37500-47440 GCA_030248135.1 Theristus sp. LFF4_11 | reverse complement strand
CGTGGTGGTACAGCGCCGCATGTGATTGGGGCGGCTTCTGGTGGTCGAGCGAGCTGTTCACAATCGAGCCGCCGTTGCAGCGACTGCTGACAGTTGCGTCGCGGTCAAAGACGGAAAAGGCGTTCTCAAAACGCTTTTTGGTCACTATTCTATCAGCGAGCGAACATAACCTCGAGCGGTTGGCCGAGTCGATATTCCCGGTCGACCACTACAACCACGTCAGTTCGGCCGAGTTGTCCAGCGAGTCGCTTGTTCGGATCATTAACCGACCAGTGCCGCCGCATTCCAACGAACACAAGCCGAACTCGTTCAAATATCGTCTGTCCGTTTGTCTGCAGCCGCTGTTCTACTACGCCGACTGGTCGGCGATGTTGCGCTTTCTCGAGTGCTGGTCGGCTTCCGGAGCCGAACGCTTCTACGTGTACTGGCAGTCAATGTCGGAACACGTTCGGACGCTGCTGCAGCCGTACGTCACACAAGGACTGCTGGAGTTGAGACCGTGGTCGACGTTGCAAGTGGTCGATCAAGCGGTTGGTTTGGTTGATTTCCGTTTTGTGTTTTTTTTTGAATTCGTGATTCCACCTTCGGTGACGGAGACGAGAAGGTCCCAAACTTGAAAACGGAGAACATATGGAACTCCCGGTGTATAAGGACGGCTAAGGGTCCTGTGGGCTAATATTATACCCTCGCCACGACAGGGGCATCGATGATTTAGGGGTGAATAAAATCTGTAAAATCAATCTGCCCATCTTTCCAACAACGTAAACAGGTAAATCCAAACAACTTCCTGTACCGGACGGACATGTTCTCGGCTATAAATGACTGCGTTTTCGGCGAGCGCGGTGGACGCTCGAAATATGTCGCTCTTGTCGACATCGACGAACTGATAATGCCGACAGTAAAAAATTGGAACGCTAATGTGGAAAACTCAGTTCACGACACCAACAAGGCGTCAACATCAATTGAAACTCTCACAACGAAGTCTGATTACAGATCGAAATGGTCCACGAACCATCCAAACCTTCCCGATTATCTCGATTCTGTTCTCGCATCCTCGAGCGAACCGCTCGGCGCTTTCATTTTTCTAAGCCGAACAGCCAAGTACGCTAATTCAGACAATACGGGAGATCGTTCCCGTACGGGTACTACCGATGAACAAGTGATGAATGATTTGGTCGATTTCGACTTTCTGCGGAACTTTGCACAGAGCAACTATACTTGGCCGAGAAAATCGATGTCGAAACTGGTCGTGCTGCCTGACCGCGTCGAGCGGGTGCACGTGCACGAGGTTCTAGAAATGGCACCGAGAAATGAGCAAGATCACGAGACGACGACGACGACGACAACAACAACGGCACAAAAACTCTCCAGTAGACTTCAAGGTCTGTTGAAGTTACTCTTGCCGTGGTACACCTCATCGCAACAGGATGCGGAGACTACTCCACCACCGGTAGCCAGATTCGAACGCTACGAAGTGCCGGCAACCACGGCGGTGGTGTACCATTTTCGATCGACCCTCAACGAGAGCCGCTTCAACGAGAACGACCGCTCGTTCGACGCGGCGCACAGTCTCTATGGAGCGTGGCTCGCACGTCGAACGGCAGCGGCGTTTAAGAAGCGATTTTCCGAGCTCAAGGGTCTCCGGAGCCTCCCGGACCCCGAGGACAGGGTCAAGGCGACTTCCGTTGCACCGATCATTGGTGACTGCATCAGGGCATACAATCGATCGACCGTTTGTATCGCGGCGCCGCAACTGTGTGCACAGCGGCTCGCAAAGCTCAACATCACATGGGTGCATGCGGAGAGCTCGTTTCATGTGGTATGAGCGAGATATTGATAATGTGATCTAATTACGTTTTTTGTCATCGGTAATTAGGTAATTTAAGCGGCACTCATGATTTAATGACGCGCAGCTGTGTTAAAACATAGTTACGCGGTCACAAAATACTGCTTCGCGAACGCTCCTTTTGTCACTAAGGTAGTTGTCGCCTACATAACTGTGATGCTTTTGGTATGCTGGCTGGTTTCTGAAAACCACATTAAAGTTTCCTCTCGATTTCGGCTCATCGTTTATATAAGCTGATGATTCCGTCTTGTTCGATTCACCCCGGTTTAACCGGTTTGATCTGTTTTTTGGCGAGGCGTACAACGAATAATTGGCGAAACGCCCAACAGATCTACCAAATAATTTGATTGTATTTGTCTTCTTGGCTCATTAGAATGCAACTAATCACAGTGGTGATTGTGATGACACACTACTAATCCTTACACTGTTTTCTTTTTTACGCGTGAATTGCGAGTTTCTGGAGATAAAGGTGCGAAATGGTTCATGTATTCTGGTCGAAGACCATGTATTAATGTTGCATTAAAGGCACATAAAACGTGGGATTTCTTTGCAAACGTGCAATTGTTAGCTATATTGTCAGAACTGCGGATCCAATTTTTAGTTTCAAATTATGACAAAGCAAGTTTGTTCAAACCTGTCACTTTTTTTTCGCAGAGTACAGAGCATACGAATTAACAGAAAGAACGAATGCATCGAGCTTTGGTGGAATTAAAACATTTGTGGCGAAATATGTGTTTTCCTGCAGCCTCGGTCTCGTTCTCGTCTTCGTTTGCGAACCAAATTGACAGGCTTGAACAAACATACTGTACCAATCAGAAAAAAAGCAAAAACAAATCCCAAAAACGGCTTCAAACTTCTCTCGAACCTGATGCGCGCGACAGATCAGATCGAGGTCGTGTCTGTTCAAGAACTTCGCGACCACATCCGGCCCGAACGTGAACGAGACGCCGCGGTCATTCTCGCCCCAGCCCTGGACGTCCTTGTCCGGATCCGACCAGAGCAGGTCGCACAGGAGACCTGGAAACTCGAAAAGACAAATTCGGAAAAAAATTAAAGAAAAAAATCTCAAAATAGAAATAGACTGTGTGGTCGTGGTGTCAAAGTTGTCAATCAATGGAGAAACAGCGGATAACATTTTTTCAACGTGCTTCGTTGCTGTCTCTTGTCAAGACACCATGGTCCATGATAGGTTCACGAACAAACTCATTTCTGTTACAAGTTGTAACTTACAACAATTGAATGCGACGAATACTTAATTCGATCAACTGAGTCAGAGACAGAGTCATAAAATGAATGACCAACCATCCAACAACAAGCAGCCAATGAGCTGAAATGATTCAGCAAATTCGGCAACATTCAACAATTTGCATGGAGTCCCTCATACACTTTACCGTTTCCATATTTTCACACATTTTGCTGTTAAATATCTAGATAGTTCAAAAAATTGAAATTTTCCGTCTTTTCTTTTAGTGTCATCTTCAGTGGTAAATCCATTTTCGAGTGCTTTTGGGTTTGTTTGTTTTCTTCAACAAAAGGAACACCAGCCATTCCAGATTCACAGGCGTATGTATACAGTCCCTTTAGAACATAACTCGCGTAACACAGGTTGGCTTTAGTGGATAAACAACATTTCAGAAACGCTGAACCAAGGACAATACAATGCAAACACAAAAAAGCAACAGCAAAATCTCCATCAAATCGACACAACAAACGAGACACAAAGACACCTGGTCTAGCGGTAAGCTACGTTCCGCTACTCACATCTGGATTTTCAAGTTTTATTTGTTGGTATTTTGCATTAAGTGAACGTCTATTGTATTTTTTTAAATTTCATATTGAAGTTTTTTTTATTGAACAAGCAAAATGACGATAAAAAACGCTTTGTGGTTTTGTTAGTATACTCAAACTAGAAAACCATCACGTTATTTTCTATCCACAACAAAAAATGTCAAGAATCACATTCTTGAAGCACAAATTTAACCGAACAGTTTTACAGACATCTAAACAAAAAACACTCTGAAAAAACCGTTCATAAAAATTTTCAAAGCTGAAAAAATTGATTCAAAAAGTAAAAACAGGAAAACGCTGGGGAAACCACTGCGTTTCCTGTCTCTCACGTCACACTCCGTCTTCATATTCAGTACCAAGCAATAAACTACGGTGATTTCTGCAGACTTTTGGACTGGACAATCAAAAAGCAACTGATGACGACCAATAATAAGATGTGACGTGTATTAAAAATTGAAAAATGTGCCATGTTATGTTGAAGTTTTCACAGTGTTCACGCCATTTCACGTCAATTCACTTCACAGTTACCAAACAACTTCCGTTCCACTTCACATTCCATTTCAGAATCAATCTATGCCATTGGCTCAGCAGTGGAAACGAAAAAAGTTCAAGAAACAACTACAAGTGGATATCAAGAGAAAACACTGGACCGAAAAATCAATAAATAATGACAAGGCGACAAAAAGAAACCGAAAGAAAGAAAAGAAACCCTCCCTATCTCATGCAACAAAATTCTAAGTTGACTGAAAGAAAAAAACACGATTATACCGCATTTTTCTGCGTTTTCCAAGTAGACAGTCAAATCTCAGACACAAGCTGAATACACAGAAGAAGAAAAAAACACACCACACAACCCACACCGTTTTGTAAAAAGGCGCCAACTGCAAAATGCCGGTAAAAACTGAAGAAAACTTTGGAACGAGTTTTTTTGCGGATTTGTTTCGCCCTCGCATGTTGATTGGTTTCATCGGGAATCGAGCCCGATTCAGAAGCAAAGCAACGAATCCAATGATTGTCTTACAATAAAACTGTAGATGTAAAAAAACTGGAAAAGTCCACACGGTTTTCGCACAAGTCAATAATACTGAGAAACGAAAAGAAACTTGAGATGGTTGTTACGCAGCTTGATGACTTGTTGAAACAAACTGAACAGAAAAACAGAAAAAAGCAAAATACAGGCATGAAAAGTGAAAAGCCAGCAGTAAGGAGAAGCAAACAAGGCGAACAATCAATATGCAACGGCTCACAAGCCTTTCACGAAAGCAAGCAGAAAAATAAGATGTACGCTCGTTTTCACTCGCCAGACTGGGTTTCGACGCCGCTTTTCGTTCAGTTGAGGCGGTTTTTGTTTTGGTTTTTGACGCCAGAAAAAACTGCATGTGGGATTCCAAAAAAAAACAGACACACACGTCTGACTCATGGTTGATTCATCAACACAAGCGGCAACAAAGAAAGCAACACCTTTTTCAATATTCATCATCTCAATTTTGCCTGCAATGCATACCGACCAAAACATGGACACCCGAGGAACACAACACACACGCAGCTGTAAGAGAACGTGGATTTAATGGGTGGCATAAAAGTCGGTGACATAATCCAGCTTAACGGTTAATTAATCCACTTAACCAGTAAAACCCCCAAAAAAACCACCGACCAGTATCAGGCACATCAGTCGGCCGCATAATCCGCCTGATCTGCTCCATCGACTGCAGATCCGGCGACAAACCGCCGTGGCAGCAGAAGATTTTCTCGTCGATGATCGCCGCGATTGGCAGACAGTTGAAGCAGTCCGTGAACGTTTTCCACAGTTTGATGCTGAAACGGCGTTTGCCTGCAACGACGGTGGAATCGGGCTTTTTTTTATTCTGTTGCTGTTGCGGATTTTTCTTGCGGGCTTGCGGTCTCGTTTTAGATTAAACGAACATTGATGCTGTTGATTTCGGTGAACTCTCTTGTTCGGCTGCGTGTCTGGGAAACCGCCGCTGGGCTGTTTCTGAAAATTGTGGGGGCCACACGATTCGAGAACTCGTGCGGCCAACGGATGGATCCGGCAAATTTATCGCGCCGGATTCCGTATTCCGGACCGGATCTGGCTCCATCCCTAGTGCGGCCATCACCCTTGATCTTGAATGGACCAGATGGACGTGGACGGTTTGTGTTCCAGAGCGATTGTATTGCCCGCCGTGTTGTATTACTGGTTGATTTCGCAGTTTTTTATTCCAAAACTCTCACAGAAAACCACTGATTGAGAGATACTTTCAACTGAAAATTTCAGCAGCTTAAAGACCCGTTTATAACTGACGTAAGCAGACGTACGTCGACGTACGTAAGGTATGAACGGTAGTATGCCACGAGACCTAAAGTGACGTGCCGTGCCGTATGCGCATACGTCAGGTATAAACGGGCCTTTAGATTGGCTGCAATACCAACCAGACCAAATGTCACACATCCCTTCTAGACCAACCAGAGCACAGGAGTTTGATATCAGCGGGTTCCTGGAATCGTTTTGAAGAGAAAAGGCCACAAAAACTGAATAAAACGAACAACAACGGGTACTACCAACTTCGACGCTTCGGCATCGTATCACTACATTTTTTTGGACGATAAATATTGAAAGATGAAAGTTGACAGAAAACTACCACTGACATTCATCGTAGAATCCGTATATCCTGTTGATGCTCGCGCATTCGTGGTTGCCTCGGAGCAGAAAGAAGTTCTCCGGGTATTTGATTTTGTACGCTAGCAGCAGACAAATCGTCTCAAGCGACTGTTTCCCTCTGTCGACGTAGTCGCCTGAATGTTTTTTACAGGGTCTCGCAAAGAAAACTACAATGGTTCGAATTCTTGAATGTGCAGAAAATGTTTTGGTCTGAGATTTAGAATAGCTTGTATTTTTGATCGCAATGAGAAAAGAGTGCCAGTGCCTCGAAGGAGGATAAATATATGTTTTTTTTGAATTTTTGAAACATGAGCGTGCAAGACGACACTATCAAAATTTGAGTTCGTGAAAAAAGCTGAGCAAAGAAAAGCTGATTTACCTTTCCGCAGCGGCGATAATGAACACCAACAAAACAAGAAAACCGCCTCAGGGAACTCTAAAACTCACCAAGGAATAAATAATTCGCGTCTGGTGGAAAACCGCCGTACTCAAATAACCGCAGCAGATCGTTGTACTGGCCGTGGACATCGCCTGAACGTTTTTTTTTTTGTTGAGCTGAATGTTTGAACACTCAAAAAACACATGCATCACCACAGTTTGGGCCTCTCAATTTTGACTTGGTAAAAAAACAAAAATTGCCCCCGTTTTTTCATTTTTCTTGGTCTCCGTTCTCGTTTTAGTCACATGCAGTTTTAGAACTTTCATAAAAGTTTCATAAAAAACAAACAAACAAAAACAAAATTTAAAATTTCCAATCACCGCAAATTTTCAGCGGCGCTTCGAGCTCCAGGAGTATGGGCTGTGCCAGGAAGATTTCACGTGACTTGTGACAGAGCGTTTTGATCTCGTTCTCCGACATTGGCACCGTTTTTCCGGGGCGACAGCCGCGCACTAAAAACAAGAGACAAAAACATATTCGTTTGTAATTATTTTTTCAAATGTGAGTTTTCTTGAAGCAATGCTTTGGTTTTGTGCGAAAACAAGCTTACAAATGCGATTGTTATTCTTCCCAACATAAGAATCACCGCTGCTCGAGCGGGGAGTGGAACTGGAACAGAGTTCTCTGGTCTGGAACATCTGTTCCGTCGGTCTGTTGACTGTACGGAATTGCAGGAAGGCTTACCAAATCCCATAATTATTTCTGCCCCCCCAAATTTTCGAATCTACTTTTACCTGAGAAGATTTTCGGCTTAACTACTTACCTGCCTTGAGTGGTTACTTGACATTCATGTTTCACCAAAAACGTTTCGCTTGAAGAAAAGTTCAGCGTTTGTTTGGTTACATTCCCACAAAATACATTCTAATTCAAACCAACGTTATTTGCATATGCTGGATTCACCTTTTTGTGGTCATGTTTGGGAGATATTTTTATTCTTGTTATTATTGTGATTCTTGAAAATAAAAGCGACCGAAATAAGCGCCACGAACAGCAACACCTTCAATTTTTTTCATCCAGGATCCAGCTACTTAAAAAATTTTGCTTTCGGAATTCGGAAGCATAAAATATGTCGATGTTTGACCCAAAACGACCGTTTTTGCTTGAATTTTTTGTAAATTTCGCTATTGTTGAGCAAAAGACGCATTTATCTTTCAGCGCTTTCAAGCATAAATTTGTTGTTTTTACGCCTCTTAGCGGTTTTGAACCTTTGACTTTTTGACCAAAAACTTCTCAGACAGAAATAGATTCACGTCGACAAGACAAACCGTGCATACGCCGAAGTAGGTCAACGCAACGCCACGTCGACAAGGATTTCCGAACAAGAGTTGCAGAGAGAAGAGGGGAGTGGAGCGGTCAGTGTGGGTGGGGGTGGCCTGGCGGACCAGCTAAAAACCGGAAAATTCTGAGAATCCAAATCCAACAAGAAACTGACCTTCCAGTAACCGCGAAATCAAGTGATCCACGTTGAAATCGGCGTCACTCGCCATTTTCTGTCACTAGACGGTTGGACTGCACCCAATCCCAATGAATGACCACAGACTCAGAGACAATCCAATCAACGACGACGGTCCGACCCCGAAACGACACGACTTTCGTTTTTTATTGTTTAACAATAGCAACTGAATTGACTTGATAGATTGAAGGAAATTTTCGCAACAAATAACACCAATTGAAGAAGATTTTATCGTGTAAAAAAGCAGAAAAGCGATGCCGAATACGGTTGTTAAAATTTAAAAACCAATTTTTTGAATAAAAAAAAAACAAAATGCCAATTTTTTAAATTGACAAAAAAACCCATGCTCTAAATCTGAAAACCTAATTTTTTAGGTCAAAAAACAAAAAAATCTGAAAAGTTCCGCCCGGGCGGGGCGGGCGGGAGTCATTCGGGAGGGAGGCGCTTTGCACATTGTGGTTCTTCCGATTATTCCCTGACCCTGATTGATTTCGATTGATTTAGCACAACTATGATTTTTTTAATTTTAGAGCCCAGACCAAGTTCATTCAGTGTTCGATCGACAAATGCACTCAATGTGTAACGATCAACAAAGAAAACTTTCCCCAACGAAAAAAGTATCGGTTAAAAAAAACTTTTAGCTCACTTGTTTCACATTGTAGCAGATTATTTGTGTTAAACTGGAACAACAAGAGAGCAAATTGATAAATCAATGAAAACCGTAACAGCACACCACAAGAAGCAAAGAGCAGAACAGAAAATATGAAGAGAAACTGTTCAAAGGTGACGTGACGTGAATATTTTCCACGCTTGTCCAACACGTGACTAAACGCTACTTTTGTTTACTCGGAACAGACCGTTTTTTTTTTTCACGGTGTTTAGAGTTTGTGATTTTTTCTAACGTTGTTTTGTTTGTGTTTGGAAACGTTTTTTTCATCGCCTACTGTTGATGGCGTGCAAAATTTTGTTTTTTTTAATTTTGCTTCATTAATCCTTTATGACCATCGGAACAAAAACAATGATCGTCTCAAGACGCCGGTGAAAGAACAAAACTTCATACCCACGTAGAATCAGAATTTAAAAAGTAAAAAGCTCATTTGACTGAGTTCCGAAAAAACAGTCCCATCAGAAAACAAAAGGAACACCGATCGTGAACTATGATGTCACAGTTTTCGAGCTGCGCTATTGAACTTTTGGTCACAGTTGCATTTTTGGTCACTGAAACAGTTTTCGCCCAATTCCATGGTCAACCCGAACAAATACACCTTTCCTATGCAGGTAATGTGAAATCTCTCTTCTTTTCATTCACAATATGCTTTTTGTTTCATATCCGCCGCTAATTTTGGATTCTTTCAGCTTCTTCCTTGTGTTGTTTTCCGGCAATTTTCTGACTCATACCCTCATTTCAGGCACGCCCTCCCAAATGTGGGTCACGTGGGTGACATTAGACAGGGTGCAACACCCTGTAGTTGAGTTTGGCGAGCCAAGATTGGAGCGAGTGATTCAGGCGACTACAACTGAGTTCACGGATGGAGGGAAATTGCACCGAAATTTGTGGATTCATCGCGCTCGGATGGTTGATTTGAAGCCTGGCCGCACTTATTGTGTGTTCAAATTCAGATTTTTGCTGGGGAATTGTAATCTTCCTCTGGTTTTTTTGCTTTGTCGAGAACTTCTTGCTTATAGTAGAGCTCCTTCTTATTGCCCAAATTTTCGGTCGAATTTACAGTATGGCCGATTAAACATGGCAGTTTT
>JASANC010005685.1:0-32500 GCA_030248135.1 Theristus sp. LFF4_11 | reverse complement strand
TTCCGCAGGGCTGCCAGGAGCAAACCGATCCGTTCTTCCCGAGACTGCCGCCGTGGAGTGCGTTTCATTCGTCTCAGTACGGGTACTCGCGGATGCGAGTGGCGAATGCCACTCATTTGTACTTTGAGCAAGTGTCGGATGATCAGGTTTCGCGGTTTTTTTAGTTTTTTTTTCTTTCAAAAATGCCGCATTTTTCTCTGCTATCGTTTTGATTTGGCAGTAGTGCTGTTTCGCAATAACGCGGCGTCGTCGAGAAACGATTTTGTCCAAAAATTTAGGAATGTTGCGGGCCAAACTTTTGCTTTCGTGTCGGCTCTTGCGGGCTTTTAGAATTTTGCGTGTTCGGTATGCGGGGACTGGGCCTGCGGGGCGGGTCAAGGCTCGCAGGCCTCGCAGGACGTTTGTACCCCACGGCCTTGGCCCAAAAACAACATCCTTGGAGGGGAACCTTTGAAGAAACAACGAATTGAACGTAAAACATCTGTTTTTTGGCAGGGTGGCAAAGTGATCGACTCAATTCGGCTGATCAAAAACAGACATCAATCATACGCAGTTGAGCCGCACACTCAAACTGGCCGCTACGTTCCATTGGACTACAGGGTGACACCGCATGTGTCGAAAAAGAAATGCAACGACTGTGAATTGCCGTAACGATGGGTGATCACAAGACAGACAAATTCCGGACGGATTTATATTTCACTTTTTATTTGACATTGACACCTTCGAACTTGCTGTGACTTTTCCAATGTTTTGCTGTACAGCCGGACTGCACTGTATTCTTTTGCCGTAGTACTTGGAGCGCGCTTGACTTGGATTGTTTTTTTGATCAGAAAAAATGAATAAAATAAAAATTAGAAAATAAAGATTCTCAAAACTTGAAAAATTATCAAATGCTTGCTGATCAATTTTAGCAAACGTTCTCATCCAAGCAATGAACAAACGTTCCGCAAACTTTTTTCTAAGTTTAAAATCTTATCAAGAAAAAAGCTTCAGCATTACCTGATGTATTTTGATGTCTTCGCTAGAATTTTGCTGAAAATTTATAATTTTCATCAACTAATTCCCGGGACATCAAAAATCAAAGTACTAAAAAACGAGTTCCGCGGGTCCGCCCGCTGGTTTTTCGGCCACAAAATCACTTTTTTGAGAACAAAATTGAATTCGTTCTGCGGTGCAAATGGAAAAAGCGCGCGGGTGAAAATTCTTCAGCAATATCCTTAATGATGGGTGACATGAAGATAAGCCAGTGAATTGTTGTATGTGCGCCAATTTCTCGCCCTGCTAGGTAATCAGTCAATTATGCAGCCTTATCTGATCTTTCTGAAGAGCTCGGCTGCATGCACGAGAGAAATCTCTTTTGCCCATGAAAGTAACGTGATTACCGGTACTATGAATATCCCTTCATTCTCTACCTCTGCGTTTTTGCAGCTTCAGAATGTGCCAGCATTAAGCAGAAATTTGATTGGCGTTTTAAATTATTTTCGTTCAATGTCTTCTGTGGTTTGTGGCTAACATTTTGAAACCTTCTTGGGAAAAAATACACTGACGTGGCGATATAACTGACGAATGAGAAACCAATCATAGTCGATACAATTCAAAAAGCCAGTGCTCCGAATAACCTCCATAAAATCAACAATTGATCGCAGACAATGTTGCACAAACCACGAGTCACCATGTTTGGCCGTCGATTACTGTGGCACCGGTTGATTTTTTTCACCGTCATGCATCTGGCGGCACTATACGGCGTCTATCAGACGTTGTTTCACGCCAGAACTACAACGGTGCTGTGGCGTGAGTTCATAGAATCTGTTTGTTCTTGTACCGGTATCGATGGTCACTCTGGTCTGGCCACACGCTAAAAATTTGTGTCCGAACAAGTGCCCGGCGTCTGGTGTCGTATCCGGACATCTCCCGCGCGGACAGTTCCCAAACGGACAATTTCGAAACGAACATTCCAAACGAGAGAAGTTCGTCGCGGGAAATCTCCGCGCGGGAGTAGTCCGGGAAGCTCTGGAGTCACACTCACCGGTACGGAATCCGTGTCACGAAAATCAGTCGCACCAAAACGTCTGGTGTGGTGTTGTCACGGACAGCCACGCCGGGACAGCCAAACGGACAGGACACATCTTCGGACGATCGGACACCTTTTTCAGGCTGCATAACTGTTGTTTTCAGTGTGTTTCTTCTGGTTCATCTCTGGCATCAGCATCACAGCGGGCGCGCATCGCCTCTGGGCGCACCGCGCGTATCGCGCGCATTTCGTCCTGAAACTGATGTTGATGCTGTTCAATTGTGTCGCGTTGCAGGTGCAATTGGCTGTGTTTAATTAATTAGGACGTTTGCAGAGAAGACAGAGTTTGACAGCAAGTCTGAACTTGTTGAAGACAATGCACTGAGTTCGTTTTGAGACTAATTTTTTAGCTATACAGTATGGCCGAATAAATAAGGCAGCCCGTCAAGGCGGGATCAGTCGCAGACTAGGAGTTGTCTTTTTCAAAAATGCCAACATAACTCCTAATCATGTGTTCAAGGGAGCACGAGTGAACAGAATAGCACGAAGAATCTATAAGACTAAAAAACGCGTCAAATTTGGCATACAATTTGGTTTCTGAACGTCTTTTTTCTTTTATTCAAATTTCGCGCGCTCCTTGCACCCTGAAAAAAGCTGCCATGTTTACTCGGTCATTCCGTAGAAACATTAATGTTTGCGCCAAAGTCAATAAAGTAAAAAAAATCGGCATTTGTACTCTATTAAAAAATACGAATTTCGGGTCTCAGAGCGATCTAATCTCGTGGGCAATCACACATCGCTGTCACCACCGGTGGTCGGAAACGGATGCCGATCCGCACGATTCGCGGCAGGGATTCTTTTTCTGGTTCGGATTTGGATTTTGGATTAGTTTTTCTAATGAATAAGTGTCAAGGTTGAAATAATATCCCTTTTTTCTCGCACCGCAGTCACATCGGCTGGATCCTGCTCGAGAAAAACGCCCCGCGAGTTCAGCGCGAAAACGAGATTTACAAAGAGGACTTGCTTACTGACGAGGTGTTGGTCTTTCAAAAAAGGTACCCAACAGATCATTCTTGTGATTTGGTGATTCAAGTCAAAAATAAATAAATAACGGTAATATCGCACAGTCACTCACAAACACACACACACAAACACACACGCGCACATACACGATATTTCAGCACGTGCCTGTGTGTGTGTTTGTTTTTGTGAGTTTGCAACATTTTAGGGTTCATTCATGGGTTCATGGTCTTCTGACTAGGACACTGACTAGGACTTGTACGAAGTGTCGCTTCTTTTGCAGATACTATCCAGTGCTAGTTCTGCTGTGTTGCTTCGTGATTCCAACGGCCGTGCCGGTTGTGTTCGGCGCTGAGACCGTGCCGACGGCGTTCTTTGTCTGCGTCTGTTTTCGGTGCGGTTTTCCTTGAACTGTACAAAAAACAAATGGTATATTTTGGGCTCTTGTTGGAATGGGCGCTGAACAGCCTGTCCCGGCAAATTGCGGGATCGGTGTGGGAATGGTGCCCCGCACCACGTACCGCAAACGCAATGACCGCATAGCTATTGTATGTTTTAACACAGCTTCGCGTCAATAAATGCTGCTTCATGAATGCGCCTTAAGTGTCTAGCTGCGCTGTTTTTTTCACTTCGTGAATGTGTGTGGGACGAAGTGGACGCCGTATGAAGTGCCGTTAGTACTTCACGGTCCATGAATGGCGCCTTAGCGGCATTCATAAAGTATTATTTAGTGACGCGTAGCTGAGTAGAAACATAGCTACACACGGTCACTAACTATTGTTTCGTGAATGCCCGGTTAGCTGAGAAACGAAACAAATTAGAAACGAATGCAGATACATGTGGATGCAGCACGCCACGTGGACGGTGAACAGCCTGGCGCATCTGTACGGCAGTCGCCCGTACGACAGGCACATTGAGCCGAGGCAAAACTGGCTGGTAAAATGAAAACGCGTTTGGTTGGAACCAGAAACGGTGTGGTGTGCCTGATTTTGGCAGCAACAGTTGCACGCACGCTAGAAACAGATTGCTCGAACAGGTGTCCTGCGGTGTCATTCATAAATCGTAGTGTCTTCTTGTATCGAGTGGTGTCCTGTCTCGAGTGGAGTCCTGTCTCGAGTGGAGTGTCCTGTCTCGAGTAGAGTGTCCTGTCTAGGGTTGCCACGAGACATGTCTCGTCTCGTTATTTGTCTCGCTCGGACCCATTTTTGCTGTATCGTGTATCGTCTCGTCTCGCCAAATTCTCAAAATAGGCGTATCGTGTATCGTCTCGTACAATGACTTTGCGTATCGTGTATCGTCTCGTCTCGTGACTTTGCGTATCGTGTATCGTCTCGTCTCGCCAAATTCCTGTCTCGCGGCAACGGCATGTCGTGTGAAAATGTTCATCTTTCTGGGTGTTACCTACCATTGAGCAAAAGGAAATGGTTGTCATTCTGGTCAGAAACATAGAAATTCCGAGACGACTAGATACGAAAAATTTTATTGTTTTTTTGGATTTTCTCATGGCACTTGCATGTACTTCATCACGTGACGGTCTCAGGGATTTCTAGTAACAAACGTAAAGAAAGCAGTAGAGTATATCAGATTCCACAGCAGAGACATGATTCCAAATAAAAATGGCACATTGTGGATGTCAGTGGGTACTGCTAAATGATTATGCATAAATATGGCAGATTTTTATTGTTTTGTGCTATTAAAAAAACAATGAAAACAATAATTATCTGAAAATGCGGGAGACGCATATAAAAGGAGGAATATGGCCTTGTGTAAGCAGTGAGAGACTTGGCTCGACAACTCTTTTCAAGTCTCTGATGTGGTACACACGGACACAAGTACATAAAAGCTATATTTTTGCGCCGCGTTTGTTTTACTGAAAAGTGTAAAACAGGTTTAAAATTATTTTTTAACTGTCCTTTCCAGTTTAGTTCGAAATCACATCATGTGCGAAATTCTGTGCAAATTCTGTGCAGAACTTCTGTAAATCAACAATCTGTAAATTCTGTGCAAAACCAGAAAAATCAGAGACTGCAAAACATTGTTTCATGTGGTTTTATCGTTGCTAACGTACGCATCGCTGTGTACACACCAGCATCAGTGACAAAAAGGTGTTGTCTTCCGTTGATTTTCTGCCTTTTTACCAAACTCAAGTGGCAAAACTGTCTGTCCCGTGAGTCGTTGCCTTTGCCACAGAAGGAGACCTTGCGTTCCCCAATGCCTCTGCGATACACTTTGTCCTGGGCAAACCAGTATCAGCGATCTGAAGTCTGATCGTTATTTTGGTGGTTTTAGTGGTCGCTAAATGCCCGAAATACCGCAAATGTTGAAGTTTTAATTGTCTACAAAGTACATGTGCAACCGAAATAGCGAATAAACGGGAGACGGCAAAACATTGTTTCGTGTGGTTTTATCGTTGCTAACGTACGCATCGCTGTGTACACACCAGCATCACTGACAAAAAGGTGTTGTCTTCCGTTGATTTTCAGCCTTTTTACCAAACTCAAGTGGCAGGATAAACTGTCTGTCCCGTGAGTCGTTGCCTTTGCCACAGAAGGAGACCTTGCGTTCCCTAATGCCTCTGTGATACACTTTGTTCTGGGCAAACCAGTATCAGCGATCTGAAGTATGATCGTTATTTTAGTGGTTTTAGTGGTCGCTAAATGCCCGAAATACCGCAAATGTTGAAGTTTTAATTGTCTACAAAGTACATGTGCAACCGAAATAGTGAATAAACGGCGCAAAAATATGGCTTTTATGTACTTGTATCCGTGTGTACCACATCAGAGACTTGAAAAGAGTTGTCGAGCCAAGTCTCTCACTGCTTACACAAGGCCATATTCCTCCTTTTATATGCGTCTCCCGCATTTTCAGATAATATTCTGACTTTTAAATAAGTCCCGAAGGTCGAACCAAATTTACATCTCGTTGGTCACACATTCTTCTAAACCCCGGATACCTCAGGGTTTTCATTTTTCGTTTTTTGGGCCGATTTCGCCTATGCTATTTCTACGGCCGATTCGCCCGACATCGTCACGATTCAGTATCTAGAATTGCTCACATAAGAAAACTGACCCAAAAGCCGTGATCGGCTCAATGAATTACCATGGACAACACAGTTTTTTGTATTTGGACCGATTTCGCTAATTTCCACGGCGGTTCGCCCGAAATCGTCACGATTCAGCATCTAGAGTTGCTCACGTAAAAAAACTAACCCAAAATTTGTGATCAGCGCATTGAATTACCCTGGAAAACACCCTTTTCTTGTTTTTCGTTCCTGGACCGATTTCGCCAACTTCCACGGCCGATTCGCCCGAAATCGTCACGATTCAGCATCTAGCGTTGCTCACGTAAAAAAAAATTAACCCAAAATCCGGGATCAGTGCATTGAATTACCCTGAAAAACACCCTTTTCTGGTTTTTCGTTTCTGGACCGATTTCGCCAACTTCCACGGCCGATTCGCCCGAAATCATCACGATTCAGCATCTAGAGTTGCTCACGTAAAAAAACTAACCCAAATTTCGTGATCAGCGCATTGAATTACCCTGGAAAACACAATTTTCTTGTTTTTCGTTCCTGGACCGCTTCGCCAATTTCCACGGCCGATTCGCCCGAAATCGTCACGATTCAGCATCTAGAGTTGCTCATGTAAGAAAACTAACCCAAAATTCGAGATCAGCGCATTGAATTACCCTGGAAAACACCCTTTTCTTGTTTTTCGTTCCTGGACCGATTTCGCCAACTTCCACGGCCGATACGCCCGAAATCGTCACGATTCAGCATCTAGAGTTGCTCACGTAAAAAAACTAACCCAAATTTCGTGATCAGCGCGTTGAATTACCCTGGAAAACACCATTTTCTTGTTTTTTGTTCCTAGACCGATTTCGCCAATTTCCACGGCCGATTCGCCCGAAATCGTCACGATTCAGCATCTAGAGTTGCTCACGTAAGAAAACTAACCCAAAATTCGCGATCAGCGGATTGAATTACCCTGGAAAACACCCTTTTCTTGTTTTTCGTTCCTGGACCGATTTCACCAACTTCCACGGCCGATTCGCCCGAAATCGTCACGATTCAGCATCTAGAGTTGCTCACGTAAGAAAACTAACCCAAAATTTGTGATCAGCGCATTGAATTACCCTGGAAAACGCCCTTTTCTTGTTTTTCGTTCCTGGACCGATTTCGCCGATTTCCACGGCCGATTCGCCCGAAATCGTCACGATTCAGCATCTAGAGTTGCTCACGTAAGAAAACTAACCCAAAATCCGTGATCAGCACATTGAATTCCTACGGACTAAACATTTCTCCTATTTTTTCGTAGCTCAGACAAAATTTGTAAGAGTGAAAAACTGATACTCAGTCAAAATGCTACCAACTTTAATAAAAGCACAATTTTGACCCAAAAAATGCCCTAGCAAAAAAAAATAAACTAAATTTTCAGAATCTACGGATGAAATTACCCTAGGAAACATTTTTGTTCAAGTGTGAAAGTGTCCCAGCTAAAAATTGAAAGGGCGAACACTTAAAACCAGGTGAAAACCCTGCGAACTTTTAAAAATGCCCAATTTTTTACCCAAAAACAAGGTCGGGGCAAAAAATTAACCCAAAGAGCAAAATCTACGGATGAAATTACCCCAGGAAACATTTTTGTTCGACTGTGAAAGTGTCGCAGGTAAAAATTGAAAGGGCGAACACATGTTGATTACATACCTGAAAAAAAAAATACCAAGGAAAATAAGTAACATAAATTTCAGAATAGGTTTTTCGTGTCTACAGCGTATGAAAAGTAGTCGGATAAAATTTTTTTCGCGGCTCCAAGCACAACTTTGGGTGTTCGTTTCGTGTGCACAGGAGCAGGTTTGTAGCTTATAGTATGCTCGCTGGAGGCAGCGAGCAAATTTGAAAAAAGCGCGCGAGGGAATATCCAGCCATATAATGCGTGATGCGCTCTCCGCTCGCTGCGCTCGCTCGCGCATCCGCATGATAATTCGTGAAACATGATCAAATCAGAGCAAACGAATCAAATCATGAAATCAGAGCAAACGTTCAGACAAACTAGAAACACACGTTCCTTTCTGAGGCACAAATTGGAAATAAATTCAGCTTATTCAGCAAAACAGCACAAAAAGAAAAATTGCAAAACGCGCAAACACAAAAAACAAATACACAGTGAAATGTGAAAACGTAATCTGCCAAGGTTTTTTCATGTTTAGTTTGAAAAATACACAGTTGCTGACAGACACCGAAATTTGAATAAATAACACCACAAAAGCAACGCAGAAAATAAAAAGCAAAGAAAGGTAAAAGGTTATTTCATTTCAAAACAACCGAAGCAGAACAGTAATAAATACCAAAAATTCTGTTACTAAAGCAGTCACAAGACACGCGTAAAAAATCATAAAATAACGGTTGGTCCAAACCGTTGTTCGTTCGCAATTTGACTCAACAGTCAATGTCGTTTTTCTAAAGAGTGTGAAGTAATTATGCAAGCACCCACCACTGACAGTATGCAGCGCCAATCACAGGTCGCAGCTCATTCATCGTGCAATCAAAAACTACTGGCTGGTTCACTGCTATTGTTTTCTAACCGATCCAGAACAAATTAGCACTGCATCACTCCGTCAATGGTGCCCTCCGTTAGCATCTCGCCGTCCCGAGATGCAAACACGAAAAAGTACTACTGTAAAACACACGATTATTCAAATCATCAATTGCAATTTAGCACTTTGTGATTTCCGAACACAAACATCAAAAAAATTTGATTGCTTTTTTCGATTGCTTTGTTCTTACAGTTCCTCTTCTTCGTCTGTGACCCAGCCCGGCTCTTCGAATTCGCTGTCGCTGACATCCTCATTGTCTCCTTCGTCGTCAGTCGCACTGGCAGGCGGTAACTCCTGTTCCTCAAACATCAGTGACGACTTGTTGGCTGACGATTTTAGTTTTTTAACGTCTGCGGCTGGCAGAAGCGAATATCGAAAATTCACTGCTTGCACGTTGGCATTGATGAATGCCAACATCTCAGCATTTATTCCGCTCAGACGTGAACGATGCGGACTGTATAGCAAACCTGCACGACTGAAAAGCCTCTCGCTGGCCACAGATGTCGGTTGGGCGCACAAGACATATTTGGCGCACAAAGCGAGGACGTCAAAAGTCTTTTGATTGTGCAGCCAGAACACCAGTGGGTCAGCTCCAGGTGCTTCTCGCTGTTGCGTCAAGTACACCGCCAACTGTGTACGCACCTTCGCGCGCAGATCTACCGGTTCATCGGCTGATGATGACGCAGATCGTCCCGGAGATGCCTGAGAAGAATCTTTTACGGTTGTGAGTTTCCCTCGTTTCACGCTCGATTGTGCAGCTGCAGCGCGTGCTGGTGGCTGTTGAGTGTGTTGTGCTTGTGCAGCAGGCGCAACGACTAAAGAAAGCGTGTGTACGGCTTCAACCATTGCATCCTCCGACGGGAACAGAGTCAAACCCAACACAGTGTTGGAATTTTTATAACGCGGGTCCAGCAGGGTTGCAATTTTGCAACGGTCCGAAATATGGTCAACGTCCATTGGAAATCGTGTCGGTTTACGCATCTGCTGTCTTTACGTCCATTACGCATCTTTATTTGTCTCGCTCGGACCAATTTTTGCTGTCTCGTGTATCGTCTCGTCTCGTGACCCTGCGTATCGTGTATCGTCTCGTCTCGTGACCTTGCGTATCGTGTATCGTCTCGTATCGTCAAAAATCCAAAAATGCTGTATCGTGTATCGGCTCGTACAATGACTTTGCGTATCGCGTATCGTCTCGTCTCGCCAAATTCCTGTCTCGCGGCAACCCTAGTCCTGTCTCGAGTGTAGCACGGTGTCTTATACCGAGTCAAAAAGTGGCAACACCACACACAGGCCTTTTGGGCCACTGGGACACGGACACAGCGCGGGACACACCCAGGGCGGACAGGACACCGGACACCAGGTCAGGTACTTGAAGTCCTTGCGTGAAGAGCGTCAGTGTTCGAATCCAAACAGTTATAACGTACACAAACACACTGGCACATTGTGTAATTATGAGAGGCGCATTGCCAGTGTGTTTGTTTGTGTTACCGCCACCGCGCATGACCAGTTCTCAGACAAAGACATCATTATCAAACAACACAGACGAACTTGGCGACAATGGGTGAAGGCTGGCACAACTATCATCACGTGTTCCCCATGGACTATCGGGCGTCGGAGTTCCCGTGGTTCTTCAACGTGACCACGGTATTTATCGGTTGGTGGACGAGTTTTTTGCTTTTTTTGCTGAATGCTCGTCTTAACACAGTGTAATTGTTGCGCAGTGCCACCACAAACAAACACACCGGCACATGTATCCACGCGCAGAGGCAGTGTGGACACGTTATTTTGTTCGGTGGAACCGGTTTTGTTGAGAGACCTTTAATTGATTGAAGTGATGGCCAAACTTTGCTTCACGCTGAAAAAGAAGGTGTCCGAACAGACATCCGGTGTCCTCTCCCGTCCGCCTTGGTATCCTGCGTATGTTGTCCTGTCCCGTGTGTTGTCCCGGAAATAAGAAGTGGCAACACCACACACTTGACGTTTTGGGACACTTTTATTTCTGGGCACGGACTGCGCGCGTTGGACTGGACACCCAAGCGGACCAGTACACCAGACACCCCTCTGTTCGGACCCCATTTTCAGCCGGTGTGCATGAATCTCCGAACAACATGCTGTTCATACAGTTTTATCGGAGTTTCTGCTTTTTCGCGAAATAAAATGGATGGATTGATGGATGAATCTAGAACTTTTTTCTCGCAGACCTCTGCGCTCGGTTGCACCTCGTGCAACGACGAAAGACGACCGCAGCTGATGTGATTCGAAAGCGAAAACTGCGAACCGGACAGAAACGGCTGAAATGAACTGTTTCACAATTCTGCAAGATTGACGAAACCATTCGACCAATCTAGAGGATTGTGTGATTCTGCGCTTCTCTTTAGCCTATTAGGTTCCAGAGGTATTATCGTTTCAGGAAGATCCGAGACACAAAAGTTTCACCAAACGCCCTAAGGAAAAACCGCACAGCCGAACCAGATCCGTAAAAGTCTCACAAGGCAAAGTGTCTACCGTAACTAAAAGTTTGAATTCCGTGAAAAATTTTCCTATTCCCGTGTGCAAACGCATTAACTCTCGGGTCGAAAATAAAAGATAATACCACAAAAAGATCACTTAACAATGTGAATACACGTACTCTACAACATTAAAAAAAGATGTCCGACCGAACACAGTGTACCGTCTGTTTATCCCGTGCGGTGCTTGTTTCTCAAAAATATAGAGTGGCCCGAACTAAAAACTTTCACTTCCGGGACAACACGTGGGACAGGACACCACGCGGGACCCCAGAGTGAAAAGAGGACATTGAACATTTCTTCGGGCACCTTTTAGCATGACTTTTCGACTATGGCGGAGATGACGCGACAACATGAGACGATTTTAATTTTACTGAAACTTTGATTTATTTTTGGTAATGTTTGGTCTAATCACAATCACCTGCGATTTCCATACTGATGCTATCCATATTATATGCTCAATACAACTTTTTTTGTGGATGTTCTCACGGAATTATGTTTTTATCTGTATAGTTGTTATTTTTATTTGTATCTGTACGTGCTTCATTACACATACCGTATTACCTCCAATAAACCCCCATGGGGGATTAATACGTCAGCGACTTTTAGGGTGGGGGTTTATTGGTGGGGGGGGGGATTATTGGTGGGGGGGGGGTTTATTCACAAACAAATTCTAGGGGTGGGGTTTATTGAAAAATTGCAAAAATACCTTGCATGGCAGGCAAGAAAGTCGCAGAAACTTCTACTCTACATATAGAAATTTCCTTTTATAACAGCCTTTTGCAATGAAATTACCATTAACTCACCCATTTGTGGCCTTTGGTAGCACAATTTCTTCATTTTCACTGCAACCAGCCACTGAATTCGCTGGGTATGTGTTCCAAACAGGTTTCCAATAATCCCCCATGGGGGATTATTTTGTGGGGGGGGGATTATTCGGAAACTTGTCGTGGGGGTGGGGGTTTATTGGTGGGGGGGGGGATTAATGGTGGGGGGGTTTAATGGGGGTAATACGGTATTACACGCTTTCCTTGTCGGTGAAACCTGATTTAGTCATTTATGATAGACGGTTACGGTAGACGTTTATGACAAAACTAACTGTTTCAATTTCGCGGTTCTCAAATACGTTTTTAGAGACAGCCTCACTCATTCATCTGTTGGTTACAATATTTTCAGTGCTCAAATCATTCGCTACGCCAGGGTTTGTTCAAACAAAAAGTTTTTTGCCCGTAATGTCAGTGCTCTCAGCAAACAACTCATCTCCCAAGGTTTTGCAAAGGACAAACTGCTTATTCGTTTCTTTCGCTTTGCTTCTTGCAACTCAAACATTCTTTTGAAATTTGGCCTTGACAAAAAATTGAAACTTGTTGCATTTGCATTATCTAATATCGTTTAACTCTTGCTGTTGCTTTGCCGTTTTGTTCGACTAGCTTCGTACTGACGAGGCCCCCTAGTCGAACGAATCGAACGTGTCTACGGATAGGGGCCGAAACACGTTCGGTTCAACCAAACCATCGAACCTTTCATGTCTTAATTTTTTCTTTACGTTTTGCAGCTCAGGTGACCGTTCGTCGTCGCGACTCACGTGCATTTCGACACTCTTCTACTGACGAATTTTCTTCCATTCAAGATGCCACGTCATAACCAGCACCATAAACATCAGGACAAACGTCAACATGACCAGCAACAACGTCGGCAGAACGCCAAACGCCAACGACTGGATGCTAATCGGGATCTTGACAATCATGAAGACGACGGCAGTGCTCTGAGCGACGAACAGGTGTGTAGTTCTTTGGTCTGGGAGATTTTCCTTTTACGTTGTTGCTTTAGAGTCATTTTGAGTCGTTCATGTGTTCCAGCTCATTCTCATCCTTCCTTTTCACCTTTTACTCAAGTGGGGGGGGGGTTTAATGGGGGTAATACGGTAAACTTTATATTAGACGCAGCAATCAAAAAAGTTGTTTGTTTTCAAAATGCCCGTTGAAAAAAAAACATCACGCATTTTTGATTTTGCGATTTCCCAAAAATATCATATAAAAACTTTTTATCTGTACAAAGTGTGACACCAATCGCCAAAAAAATTATTTCACTTCCGGTTTGGCGAATCATGAAGCGTATCTTGGTTAGTGAAAAATGGCGTGGCACCTATCCAGTGTTCGGTGTTACAGATAACGCCGTTTGGACATTCTGCAAAACTTCGCGGAGTGGTGTTTCACGGCTTGTGAAATTACAAATGGACATGTTATGCTGAGTTTCGGGCTGTCTGGTACAAATGTACAAATGGCTGTCTGTACAAATCGTCAAAATAAATTACGAAGTCGTCGATGACTACCGATCCTAATGCGTCAATTAATTAGTATTCTTTTATTTGCTGCGTAACAAATGCGGTAAAATGGATGTAATGATAAATGATTACCAAACTGTGCATAGTTACAGTCACGTTATGGTATCATTGTAGATCACTATGGTTTTAAAAAGCCATATCCTTTTGTCGTGTTTCCCTTGGAAGAGCTTTGCATATGAATGGTTCAATTAGCGGATGGATGCACATAGAGTATTGCCTTAATTCACGTCAATTTACTGCGCCTAGAAACACGTGACAACATTTTCGGGGCATTTTGCTCATAGACTGATAAAATATATGTGGTAACACAATGGTACCAGCCGGCAATAATGAGTGAAGCAGTAAATTGAAAGCTCATTTGCAAACTTTTGTTTGTTTGTTTTTTCAACTGAACTGTTTTCTGTACTGGCTGAAATTCCATAAAGTTCCCACCCGCCGTCTCATCAGAGTAATGTCGGCAACCAGAGTCCATCTGCTGACGCTGTACTGTGCAATCGCGTGGGCTGTGCAATCGATCGACGCTGACATCAGTGAGTTCATTATTTTTTTCCTATTCTGTAACCGCTTGGGTGTCCCGCGTGAAATAATCCCGGAAACAAAAGACATAACACAATACAGTCGAACTCTGAAGGCTTAGGCTTAGGCTTAGGCTTAGGCTTAGGTTTAGGCTTAGGCTTAGGCTTAGGCGTAGGCTTAGGCTTAGGCTTAGGCTTAGGCTCAGGCTTAGGCTTAGGCTTAGGCTTAGGCTTAGGCTTAGGCTTAGGCTTAGGCTTAGGCTTAGGCTTAGGCTTAGGCTTAGGCTTAGGCTTAGGCTTAGGCTTAGGCTTAGGCTTAGGCTTAGGCTTAAACTTACGCTTAGGCTTAGGCTTAGGCTTAGGTTTTAGGCTTAGGCTTTAGGCGTAGGCGTAGGCTTAGGCTTAGGCTTAGGCTTAGGCTTAGACTCAGGCTTAGGCTTAGGCTTAGGCTTAGGCTTAGGCTTAGGCTTAGGCTTAGGCTTAGGCTTAGGTTTAGGCTTAGGCTTAGGCTTAGGCTTAGCGAACCTGCTGATTGGTTGGAATTACGGTATGCATGCGCGTTCTGTGCAGGCATTGCTGTGGGGAGGAGGAGGTTGGTTTGCACAGAAAGCATGCATACCGTAATCACCAACCAATCAACTGGCTCCCTGTAATTTAGAGTTCGACTGTATAAACACAACAGTCGGCGTTATTGGTCACTTCCGGGACACGGAATCAATGGGGACCCTTAAGCGGACCGGTCACCGGACACCGGTTCTCGGACCTCCTTTTTCTGTGTCGGTATCAACAGAAAGAGATGTGCTCAGCATCACAAAAAATACCATTTTCCATTATTCCAGAATGCGACGACGTCGTTGAGAGTCACGTGCAATTTCAGCGTCAGTGTTTGATTTATGTGCCGCTGTCAAAACAGTACGGAGGCGCCAAGCAGCACTGCGAGTCAGAGTATGGAGGACGGTTGGCGAGCGTGCAGTCGGTGGAAAAGAAGGCCGCCCTCCTTGCTAGTCGTGATTCTGGGGTAAATTTTCTAGCGTGAAATTATTGTGTAAACTTGGGATTATGGGCGAATCGATTCTCTGTTATGAAATGTGTTGAGGGAATCATTTTGGGCAAAAAAGAACTGGATGAAAGTTTTGCTTTTGTCCAGTCTACACCTGTTTTGAACGTTGACCTATTTTTGGGCATTTTTCACGCAGAAGCGTGTTATTATTTGGAAAGTTGGGTTAATATTTGGGTAAAATTATTATTCAGACAACCGAGGCGTGGCTTGGCCTAATTCGCACCGGGCCCGGGTCGCCGGGCACTTGGGCGTGGGAGCACGACAACGCACCATTGAACACGACGATTTTCCCGCCCGAACCTCAGCAGATCACGGACACGGAGAACTGCGGCGCCATTTACCCGCAAGCCAGCAATAATATGGTCGCAGTGATGTGCTTTTTTACTCGGACGTTCTTTTGTGAATTTGGTGAGGAGTTTTTTTACTAGTTTTTTTTCGAAAGTTTTATGAATTTCAGCATTTTTTGCACCAACAAATGTTGCCCCTGTGTCTGTTACCGGTTATCGCTCTCTGTTATTGTTGCTGGTTTTAACCAGCTGCTTATAGCGGTATAACCGCAATTATCATGTTCGTTAACCTGGGGACACGCAGTGTTTGTTCGTGCGCTTTTTTTCGAATCACTATCCCTTTTTTTGCTTTTTGCGGCATTGTGGTGGCATGTGGTGCAACTGCCTCCGTGCGGTGAAGACGTGTCATCCACAGCGTCACACGTGTGTGATTCGAATCGAGCCTTGATCAGCCACACTGTATTTTTTAATTGAGCAAAATTCTTGTTTTAGATGACCCGAGCATCACCGAATTGGAAGGTATGAAGTGGAATCACTTTTTATTGTGGTATCCTGTTCCCCGTCGTGTCCGCCACCGTGTCCTGTCCCGCGCGGTATCCCGGAACTAAACGTGGTTCATCACAGTAAGTAGCGAAACCAAAATTGGCTTTTTCTCGCAGCTAGTTTTGTTTCCATGACAGGACACCGCGGCAAACAAGGACACCGGTAAGGACACCGCGGTGTGCTGGACACCGGACATCACTTCGGATATTTTTAATTAACTGTGAATTCAAAATTTCACCCGTGTGTATAGTCACGTTTCCGCAAACGCAGAAGAACGAATGTATGTGGGTCGGGTTTAGTTAAAATCATACATACATGTACATTCCATTTTGCAGTGCGCGGCTAAATACGTGTTCATTGTAACACACACAGATTCCGTTCTGTTCTATTCGCCACACCTCTGCATTCTGCGGAATGACAGGTTTTAACAAACATACCGTACTAAACAAAAAACAAAAAACGGCCACCACCTCCAGAGCGCTTCAAGAACCCGCTGACCGTCGAGTGCGTCGGACTCGGCGGGCTCATGCTCGGCGGTTCGTGTTTCTTTGTGACCGCGACCGCGTACCCGTTCTCGCAGTGTTTCACGGAACTGGCCGCCGTCGGCGCCCGCCCCGCCGCGATCTACACGATGGAGCAGCTGATCCGAGTGACTCCGCTGTTGTCGACATCGACCGTTGGTCCAAAATCACACGCTGAAAAAAGAGTCCGAATAGGTGTCTGATCGTTGTTGCCGCTTGTGAGTGTCCCGCGCAGTGTCCAGCGGCAATGAAAGTGACCTTTAGAAGTGTAGCGTAGCCGCTTGAAATGTCCGGTACACCACACGGGACACCCGGGCGGACATGACACTTGTTCGGACACTTTTTCGGACACTTGTTCGAACACTTTTTCGGACACTTGTTCGGACACTTTTTTAGCATGAGTGTGTGCTTAACTTCTCGAATCTTGTGACTCATAATTGTGCATATACAGCTGAACTCTAAATTATAGGTTATCGCAGCTGATAGGTTGGTAATCATGTGATGCATGCTGTCTGTGTAGGACGGAGACTCCGTTTCCTTAGCAATGCCAGCACAGGGGATCGTCTCAATCTGGCCAGACTCAATCTGACTCCGGTCTCAGTCGGGCCAGTTTCAATCTGGCTCGGCTCAATCTGGCCATCTGGTAATCAGATTGAAACAAGCCAGATTACGCCGAGCCCGATTGTGTCAAGCCCGATTGAGACTGGCCCGATTGAGACCAGAGCCGGATTGAGTCTGGTCAGTTTGAGACCGACCCCCAGCAGCATGCATCATGTTTATCACCAACCAATCAGCGGATAGCCTGTAATTTCAACAGTATTTGTGTGAACAAATGTATGTATTGGTTGTAGTTCTATTATAACGCGCTGAAACACGACGGCACCAGTGTGAAATACTATCGAATGGAAGACGGGCAAACCAGCGAACAGGCTGATCCGACACCAATCACAGTGCGAGTGATGCCGCAATCAGTGAACACAATTTCATCAGGTTTGTGGCAAACAAATCCATTTCCGTTTTGCCGTTTCCGTTTCCGTTTCCGTTTCCGTTTCTGTTTTCGTTTCTGTTTCCGTTTTTTATCGAAAGTCTAAATAGAGAATATAACTCACCATTTCTGAGCACAATACTTTCGATATAAGCTGTTGACTGTGGACTTTCGATATAAAAAACGAAGACGAAAACAGAAATGGAAACGGAAGCGGAAACGTAAACTTTATAGCGCGTGGTTGAGAAAAAAATGAGAAAAAGAGACGTGTCTTGTCTGATGCTATGTTGCACAGACACAAAGGCAATTAGAGTCCAGGCACACCAATATGTGCGCGCTGAAAGTGTCCAAACAGGTGTCCGGTGTTCTGTCCCGAAAAATAAAAGTGGTCCAAAACCGCCGAGTGTGGTGTGTTGCCACTTTTATTTCCGGGCCACCACACGGGGTACCCAAGGTGAACAAAATTGGGCAAGTAAAAAAACCAACTTGCTCAGTTTTTCTAAGTGTAAAATGTATGCTGTTCGGATTTTGTGGGAACCCACTACAAAACAAAAAGTGGCCAAGAAACTGACTGAGCTGTTGGTTTTTTGGTCCAATCGTGGTCATTTTTTTGTTTGATGAGTATGGCTTGTGCTCAAATTTTGCACTATCACGCACTAACTGGTTTAGTCGATGATCAAAAAGAAAACAATTATCACAGAAACGCACCTTTTTCTTAATTCACAGGCTACTGCGCGGGCCTCTATAACTGGAATGGAGAACCCACGTACTCGGATCGACTATGCACAAATCCAAACAAATGTCTCGGAGAAAAACGTTGGCTCGGTTTCTTAGAACTGTTTTAGCTTGACGACAAAAACTTCATGCGATTTTGCGACTTGTTATTGTCTTTTGGTTTGATTTTGATTCTCTGGTTCTGGTGTTCTGATATTTATGATACTACCTTATGGTTCTGATGGGGATAATGCGTTTGCAGACGTGAAAAAAAACAGTTTCATGCTTGATGCGGCAATTATTTACAAAAAATAGCCCCAGTGACTCAAGGTATTTTGAAGGTCACTTCACCAATTAATTTGGCCCACGTGGAGCATGAAGCTGCGCCTTTTTTCTATTAAAATGCGCGCAATGAGTCGCAAAAGAAACACTAGTTGAACGTTTTTTTAGGCCTCTACCTACAGAAATTTCCGCAGATCGGGAACGGTGGATTCCTGAATCCAGTCCAGTCTGGTAAGTGCAATGAATTTTTTGATCTTTTTTGAAATCTGAAATTTTGTGACTTTGTGAATTTTTACTGAGACGCAAAACTTTCTTTTCAACAAAGCCTTTATAATACCGATAGTAAACTTCGAGCACAATGTAGCGAGAGAGTGGTGATTTAGTGGACTGGAGAACAAATAACGGAGAATACTGAAAAAACGATCACATTCGGTAGCAGAATTACACATACCGTAAAGTCTTGCATATAAGGTCTCCTTACACATGTAAATATTAATGCATGTATGAATTTGAAAATCAAAAATTTCTGGAAAAAAGTGAAATTTTGTGTGACAACCTCATAAGTGTGAGGACACTGAGGACGTCTTATAAAAAGCGACGATTTGGAATCCCGGGCCTTATAAACGGGGTGGGATTTCGATCAAGTCAAAATTTTGACTTTTCCGGGTTCCCGCCGTGTGACACTCCGCCCACTTTTGGCTGGAGGTCTTACAAGTGGGAGACACCTTATATGCCAGAATTTACGATACTTACAGTTAGATATCAATTACAATAATCGCCCTTCATCAACTTTAAAAACCGAATAACTTCTCCAGCATCGCTACTCGGCGAGTCAGACGTGGGCGTCGGCAACATCGGCCTACAGAAGTGCGCCTGGGAATGTACGGTACTGCAACATGGCTGTCTCTCGTATGCCTTTAACAATGACAACGGTGAGTGGTATAGTATGACCGATTTTTCAAACGTGTCCCACTGAAATGACGTCGTGTGCGGCCAAACATGCGCTTGCCGTTCACAGCAAACCAGACTTTCCGTTTAGTCGATTTCTTTCCGTAAACAAATGGTGAATGTCGAATCAGTCACACCAAATTGAAACTTTAGTGCCTGTTCTTTGACAAACGGGCGCATTTTTAAAGCAAATGACGTCATTTTAGTCCGGACACGTTTGAATAAATCCACAATATATGGTTGTTCAAACCTGTCGCTTTTTTCCGCTGAATTACATACAGATCACGCGAAACAAGACAGAATAGAATCGGAACTGCAAGAAACCAAACAAAATTCAAAGCCGTTATCACAAAAAAACAACGAATTCAGCCAATCAGCTTTTGAGATGAAAAACTCAAAAAAGCGCAGCCAATCAGCAGCTCGAACACTTTTTCAGGCACCTGTCGTATGTACGCGTACAAAGCGGACGCGGGCACAATGGGACTGGCGAATTGGGTGCCACACCAGGATTGGTCGATGTATGAACGATATTACTGAACATTGATTGCTGACAACTGATTGATGATTGATTGATTGTAATTGCATGATTGAATTGATATTTTCATTGCCTTGCTTGCTTGATTGTTTTGTCACTGACGAAGTCTTGATTTTTATTCTCAAAAAACGCAATTTATCGTTATTCCAACTTGTACAGAATGAAAATAATCTGAATCTGAAACGCAAGTTACAGCTCAAAACACGCTGCTCCTATAATTTACAAGCATCTGAAATTACATTGTACCGCAATTATAGCATCGCAGAAACTACATGTAAAAAGAAATTAAAGGAACATAACAAAACCATAAATAGAAAAGGTATGTAATGCTTTCAGTTTTCAAAATAGTCTTTAAACCTAAATCACAACAAACAAACATCTTCACATGAACTCCATCACATCGCCCCCATTATTACCAGCTGCCAACGCCAACTCCCGTTCACTCTCCCCGCCCAGCTCCATCTGGTGGTACAGCAACGCCGCCGCCGCGCCACCCTGCACCAAATCGGTCGTCGTCTTCAGTATGGCTGCCGTGGTCGGCGGTCGCGCGACGAAGCGTACAGGGTGCGCGAACGAGGACGCCGACGCGCTGACGCGACTCTGATGGTGGCTGGGATGCTGATGATGATGATGATGTGTCGCTGAGTGAAGTCCGCTCGGGCTTGATTGATCAGCGTGGGTGATTTTGATCGACGGTGCGCCTTGGTGGTCGCCGATCGGTCCGCAACCGGGCGGCGCCTCGCGATCGGTGGACTTGTCGCGTTGGCGACGATTCTTGAACCAGTTCGACACCTGCAGCAGCATGGATAATGGAAAAAAGTTTGTTTAAACCTGTCACTTTGTTCTCGCAGAACACAGAAACATTGGAAGAGCGAACATATTGATCGGGCGGTTTGGTTGAAATCAAATACATCCCGTACATTTGCGGCTCACGATGCTTTCTTGTGCAACTCTCCGACCACGTCCCTGCTTCTCTGGCGAGTTTTGTATACATGTATTTGTGAAAAAAACTGACAAGCTTAAGCCAAGATGTTTCAGGGTTGCTATGAAAGCGGCAAAGCGTCCGAAAATCTGCGATGTACTCGCATTAAAATTTCCAACAAAGCAGAACTGAAACAAATCAAAGCTCCGCCATGTTACACGCTAAAAATACCGGAAATAAATGCAATAACACCATACTCGGCGTTTTGGGCTGTATTTATTTTCGGGACACACGGACACCAGCTCGCGGGACACCTAACCGGACACCTGTTCCGACACCTCTTTTGAGCGTGCATACACCTTGTGTCAGCCATGTGGCCTGGTGGCAGCGCGTCCCATGTCTGTGCGTTCGAGGGATCCAGCCCGTCGAGGGGTGTATAGGCACTTAATGACGGAGAAAACTCGATGGGCGCCCTACTTGACGGCATTCTGTACGCTTTTCTGCGGTAACCCCTTGGCTACAAACATCGCCTAAAATCCCAAACACCAACCAACAACACACCTGCGTGAACGTCAGCGCGGTGCTGTCCGCAATCAGCCGCTTCTCATCTGCTGTCGGATATTTGTTCTGACGATAGTAGGCGCGTAGAGCCTGAAAAAAAACTAAGTGACTTATTTTTCAAAGTTGAGTTGAGTTGCGTGGAAATCCCGTAGACATTACCCTCGGTCATATACGACAACAATGTTGCACACAGTGTTGTCACGAACAAACACACAGGCACATCCAGAAGACAATGCCAGTAGCGCTCATGTCAGTGGTGTGCCTGTGTGTTTGCCTGTGACCATGAAACATTACTGTGTTAGCGCGGTAGGCCCGCTATAAAAAGATGTCCGAAGTTCCGAACAAGTGTCCGCTATCCTGTCCATCAGGCTGTCCGTTGTGGTGTCCCGGAGATAACAAACTGCAATAACACCACAATCGATCGACACTTTCGTCCACTGTTGTTCCACCGCGCTGGAAACCCATTTCTAGCGCGCGCGGCCTTGAAACCAGGACTGCCACCCGCACCTTACGAGAGTTCTCCTTGAAACTGTACACCGTCTCCTGGCCGTCCCAGATGGTCGTCGGCGGCGGGTACTTTTTTCTCAGTCGGTACTTCTCGACCGCGCCGAGCGGCTTCTGGCGGCGCGCTTCCACTTCAGCGTAGTGCGCCCGGAACCAGAGGTCCTGGAAACCAACCAATCATCAAATTGCTTATGTTATACCGCTATATGAAATTGACTGCGGGACACTTTTTCGACATTGTTGATTTATTCAAACGTGTCCGGACTGAAATGACGTCATTTGCTTGAAAAACGCCCGTTTGTCAAGGTACAGGCACTAAAATTTCAGTTTGGTGTGACTGATTCGACATTCACCATTTGTTTACAGGAAGAAATCGGCTAAACGAAAAGTTTGCTGTGAACGGCAAGCGCAGGTTTGGCGGCGCATGACGTCATTTCAGTGGGACTCGTTTAAAAAACTATGTCATATATGAAATTGACTGCAGGACACTTTTTCGACATATAATATGTACAGTCGTACTCTAAATTATAGGGAATCAGCTGACTGGTTGGTTGGTGATCATGTGATGCATGCATTCTGTGCAAACCAAACTCCGCCCCCACGTAATCACCAACGACGACGCTGATTCGCTATAATTCCGAGTAGTTCGACCGTATTGCCTGCAAATCCTCGTGCAGTGACGTTTCAAAAACGTGCGTCTTCAATTCCGCGTACAGCTGCGCGTACGCCCCAGCCGCCTTCAACGCCAATAAGCGCGCTTTCGTGACGCTGCCCGACTTGACGTTCGCTGGAAAATTGGCGGGAAATTTTGAGTAAGAAACAGTGTGAAACAGTTTTCAACTTTAAAAATAAACATTGTTATTAAAAAAAACGTCAATAGGGAAAACGACCGGTATTTCGAACTGAAGCAACCTCTTGAGCTGAATGACATTTAGAGTTGCCATTTGTGGAAATTTCAGCTAAAACGGTCAAAACGCTGTTAGCCACAGCATAACAAACAATTCTAACCCTTGATTTCGCGCATAATTGTGCCGCGCGTCCAATGTCAGCCAAAAACGTGTGCACTATTGCACTGTGTATGGTCACTAACTGACATGACAAAAGCGAAACGGGTAACGAAAAACACTAAAAAACCGTACCGTATTCCTCGGGTGAAATGTATTGAAAGAAGGAAATCAGTCGTTGCCCGGCGTGCGCTCGAAATAACACCTCGCAGATGCATTCGATTTGCTCCAGATTGTACGGCGACATTTTTTCCGGATATTTGGTTTTGAAAACTTTTAAATTTTGTGATTTTTGTTTTGCAAGCAAACACTGAGGAATGAATTAATTAGAGTAATTGCGATTCGTTACTTGTAGATTTGTTGAAACATTGGCCTATGTTGGTTTTACTTGATGGATGTTCTGTACAGGGTGCTGCAAAAACACTACATTTGGTCAAAATGTGTCAAACCGGCGCATTCTCAAGTCTGCTTTTGGTTTGAAATTTGACTGCTTTCTGACTGACTCGACTGAAAAGTCACTGCTTGAGAAATGATTGTGTCAAAAAAGTTTGGAAAACTCAAATCACATGAAGCACAGCAACGATTTGAACTCCAAGATTCAAAGTCGTCGGTCACGGACGCATCCGCTGGTGATCGTTGTCGAGTTTACATGAAACCGCGACTGAATTCATGAAACTTTTAGGATTGAAAAAAATAGGAAAGCAAATATGAAAAACAATGAAAGCGAAAAACATATTTCTGTGAACTGCACTGACCCAGGCAAAAAGACTAGTTTTTTTGATAAGTTGCTTTGGTAAACCTAACAATCATTTTACAGGTGAGCAAAGAGATGAAATCAAAAGAACATGCGCCATACTGAGCGATTATCCTAAATACTTTTGCGTGTTGTTACTGTTAAAAGAGGCTAGCAGTGAAAAAGGGGCCAATTAGCGCGGAAATCTGCGCGCGCTCTTTGCTTGTACCGATTTGGGGTTACGGTATCGAAATTATGAGGGATTTGTAAATTTGTTATTTTTTTTTTATAGTTGATTTATGAATTAACTCGTGATTATTGTTTTTACTACTTTACTGCTACATTATTACTTCACTTTACTTTGTTAAATTTGTCGTTTTACTCAGAAATATTAGTTTATTTTTGTTTATTTTTTAGTTATGTTGTTGCCATTTTTGCTCAATTTGTTTAATTTTGTTGTGTAGTGTTTGAACATATGGGAGATCTCGCAATCTTTTCACCTCAAGTGCACACGAAAAAAAATGTAATTTAGTTATTTTATGCAGAAAACGGGCAAAAAATATCCTTTAGCTTCGACCAATCATTTCAAAACTTTAATTGTCAATTTTGTATGATTTGCTGTTTAGAAAAAAAACGATATAAAATAACTTACATTAAAAAAGTTCTCCATGGTGACTTCCTCAAACATACAAGTGCACAAATTTCCACTTTTTGCTTTCAATATGCCACCCGTCAGGCTCATGTTTCAAAAACAGGCATTCATTACGAATGATGGGATAATCATGTTTGGTGCTTTGTATATCATTGAAGTAAAATGATAAATCAAAAGAAAGGGTGAAAAGGAAAAGTAGTATGCAAAATTGCTCATTTTTCCATGTGCATCCGCAGAAAATCACATGCTGTGCTGCGTTAATTATCACTGACGCGTGTAACACGATCGTGCTGGGTCGTTTTACGTTTGCCCGCGCAGTCCCGACAAAAGGGCACCACAATGTGATAATGAGTGGAATTGGTATTGGGGAATAGACGATTTTGTATGTCTGATAGCTGATTGGCTGGATTTTTTATTTAAAAAGGACCACGCTGATTGGTTGATAGTTCGTCATGTGATTCTAGCAGTATTGGACAAACGTTGGTGAAAATAATGCAGTTTTGTTTTGTGTTTCAAACTCTATTTTCAGCTGCCCGCTATTGAACTGGCCCACAAAAGAGTCATGTATTATGAAGTTCATTGTGTAACATACACCAAAAGATGAAAAGTTTTTCAGAAAAAATGTGTTTCAAAAAATTCAATCAAAAAATTCCATCGAAAATGGGGTTGCTACTCTTTCTGAACCAATCAAGTTTTCAAAAGAGTGTTGTTCACAATCTGGATGTCAATAACAGACTTAAAAACCGCTTAAATAACAGACAGTTTTATTTGTTTCGGTCTGCTTGAGTCTATATGGTTGGTTATACACGCAAAACTTGGTTTTTACAAATATAGATACCTAAATCCCATATTGTTATGGCGAAAGAATTGAGTACATTGGGATTACGTGGTGGGTGTTCAGAAGTACACGGATTTATGCAAACAAAACAAACCGTACGAAAAAAATTGCACATAATATCCGTTTTCACAAGTACGGTAAATAAAAAAGTTAAAAATTTTTTCGCATCTGTTCATGTCACGCACAATCACACAGATTTTTTTTTCTGAAACTTGCATCTTTCAATGATACCGTAAAGTCTTGCATATAAGGTCTCTTTATATAAATTTGAAAATCAAAAATTTCTGAAAAAAGTGGAATTTCGTGTGACAACCTTATAAGTGGGAGGAGGTCTTATAAAGCGAACATTAGGAATTCCGGGCCTTATAAACGGGGTAGGATTTTGACCAAGTCAAAATTTTGAATTTTTTGGATTTCCGCCGTGTGACACTCCGCCCACTTTTGGGTGGGGGTCTTATAAGTGGGAGGAACCTTATATGCAAGACTTTACGGTACTGCAAAAATGCGGTAAAAAAATTCATACCGTATTACCCCCAATAAACCCCCATGGGGGATTAATACGTCAGCGACTTTTAGGGGTGGGGGTTTATTGGTGGGGGGGGGGGTTATTGGTGGGGGGGGGTTTATTTACAAAAAAAATCTAGGGGTGGGGGTTTGTTGAAAAATGGCAAAAATACCTTGCATGGCAGGCAAGAAAGTCGCAGAAACTTCTACTCTACATAGAAATTTCCTTTTATAACAGCCTTTTGTAATGAAATTACTATTAACTCACCCATTTGGGGCCTTTGGTAGCACAATTTCATCATTTTCACTGCAACCAGCCACTGAATTCGCTGGGTATGTGTTTCAAACAGGTCTCCAATAATCCCCCATGGGGGATTATTTGTGGGGGGGGGGATTATTCGGAAACTGGTCAGGGGGGTGGGGGTTTATTGGTGGGGGGGGGGGATTAATGGTGGGGGGGGGTTTAATGGGGGTAATACGGTATTACACGCTTTCCTTGTCGGTGAAACCTGATTTAGTCATAAATGACGTCTTCTTGGCCACTATTTGTCTGCTTCATTCGTGGTTCTTCCTTGTTCTATGAATAGCATATTTAAAACCATATACAATGCACACTAAACAATCATTTTCATAGTATTGCCTAGTAACGAGAAATACATAGAACAAATACTCTATATGCCACACATGACAACACAACACAACCAACCGTCAACCCCGTAATATGGTGGCTGTTTTTCAGAAAAGATTTCAATTCAATAATTCAAATCATCCGCAGACTTTTCCAGGTTTGCTGAAAAATAAAACACACACCACCACACCACCCACATCATGTTTTGATGATACTTGAAAGTTTATGTACAAAGGTAACCCAAATACAAACATATACTTTTTTCTGGAGAAAATATTTCCCGATTTGAAACTATACCGCAACCCAATATGCAGCTATCGCATAGTTTTTCTAACATTTTTCATACTGCTGTCGTGTGTATTTGAACAGTTTGAAATTTTTCCACCGTTAAAAACACATTGCCCTTTGCACTGGTATCTTTCGGCTGCTTCCGAAAATTATGCTGATTAGCTTGAAATTCATATTGTCGTGATTGCAACGTGTGTGTTTTGCACGTGCACTTTTTCCAGATTTTAATTTTTTTAGTGTGATACGTTCTTAACTAAAAAGTCGTGTACATTGTTGTCGTGTTCCTTATTCTGACACATCTTTTGCGAATGCAATGTGACATCTCTGTAAAACAGTGGCCAATACATATTTTTAGTAAATGTGAATGTGAATTTGTTTTACGTGTTGACAAAACTTCAACGATCATCACATTATTTGTGAAAATGTCTCACTATGTGAGGCAATTCAGTAGCTGCTCCCTGGTTTTCGAACTTTAGCGCTTAATGCTTGTTACATCAGTTATGGACCACTTCAAATGTGCAGCCAATCAGAAATAAGCAAATAGAAAAGCCAGAACCCCAGCTGTAATTACGTACATCCTAGCCAAAGCACAACAGAAAATCTATCAAAATGCAGATCTTTCAGAAAAAACCACTGCGGCGTTTTTTCCTGAAATTTTTGAAACGTTTAGTTAACTGACGCCAGCAAGTGTTTGTTTTTTAAGTCAGCTCCACGTTGTTAAACGCCTTTTTTTCACAGTGCATGCTCTACACTTTGTTCTTTGTACAACTGAGCAATGTCGAAATTTATGCTTTCAGACTTTTGAGGAAAAACGAACAAAAAATGTCAAACCGTAACAAAGCACAAGCGAGGCTTGACTACGAGGTCATCTTGGACGACATAAAACCATTCGGGCGTTATCAAGCATTCGTGATGACATTGACCGCATATATGCTGCTTCTGCTTCTTTCAAACGTTTGCATGTTGAATTATGCTGGTTTAATGCCGACATTAATGTTCGAGAATGCAACATATAACGCCACAAACGTTGCATATCTGCCAAGAACAACGGACAAAGCCGCAATTACAAACCAACAGAAAGACAACAACGTAAATTTAACAGAACCGCTACATGAAGCCAGCATTAAACAGCATCAAAGCAGTGTCGTGCAACATAAGCACACGCATTATTTCTCTGCTGTTGTCGAGTGGCAGCTTTACACAGTCGAGCTGCGATCAATCCTATTTCTGTTGTATTCCGTTCAGCAAATCGGCGGAGCGTTTGGAGAACTCTGTGCAGGTGGTGTGCATAAGTAGGTCATTGTCTCAAAAACGTGCATTTTCAGCAATACGTTACTTTCGACCGGTTTACTTATGTGGCCCAGTCACACAAACGCACTGGCAGGCTGCAATCACTTACGTTTGCTACATTTTAAACTATTTTCAAACCATAATTTGAGATTGAAATACAGCAAAGAAATGTGCGATCTGGCAGACAAAGACGTTATTTACTCTGGTCAACTGGCAAGCCAAAACAAAAAAAAACGGTTTTTTTGCCGCCAGAGTTATTTCAGAGTCGAAAATGGCTACACTCAGTCAGTTCAGTGGTTTCGCAGGCACATTTCTACAACAAAACCTGTTTTTTCCGTGTTTTTCCCGCAGGCCACCTCTGCGACATCTACGGCCGCTGGGTGCCGAACTTCGCGGGCGCCCTCGGCCTGTGCACGTTCGGCGTGCTGACCGGACTGGCGCCGAACTGGGAGGTACTGCTGGCGATCAGACTGGCCTTGGGATTCTTTGCGTCCTTGCAGATCTGCGCGCAGGTATGTGAACGTAACGTTTTAGTCTACAAGATCGCGCACTCTCTGTTACATACGGAATAGCCGGTTAAACATGGTAGGGTGAAAGGAGCGAGCGAAATTTGGAAAGAAGGAAAAAGACGTTCAGAAACCCAATTGTGTGTCAAATTTCATGTGCTTTTCAAGCTGATTGTGATTCTTTCATGCTATTTTGTTCATTCTGGGCATTCTAGGAAAAGACAACTCCTAGTCTGCGACTGATCCCGCTTTGATGAACGGCCTTATTTATTTGGCCATACTGTACGTACAACATGCTAATGTTGCACAATGGACAAAGAAACAAAAACAAAATGGCGGTAAAAAAGTCACAACATTAAGGAGTGGCTCTTGACACGAGATTTGCTTCTGTTTTTTGGAAATACTGTATAATGCATGTAACATGGAAAATGTGTGTGTGACCTCGAGCGGGACTCGAACCCACATCTCTGGCACGTCGGACAAGCGCCTCAAACCACTTGTCTATAACAATTTTCTTCTGTATAGGTCACAATGTACGCAGAACTGTCGAGTAAATCGAACCGTTTCTGGATCATGTGCACTTATCAGCTCTGGGAGTTGGGTTTCGCGCCGCTGTCGCTCGTGGCGTATTTGACCCAAAATTGGCGATGGACCACAATATTGGTTGGTTTTTGGGTTAATTGGCTAAAACATTTCAAAAAATTTGTGGCAATTTCGCCCATTTCCTCTCCGAATTTCAGATCAACCTAGCCTACGTTCCCGGATTCATCGGGTACTTTTTCATGCACGAGAGCGTGCGCTGGTTGATTGAGAAGAATCGGACACGCGACGCGGAGCGGGTGATCAAAAAGATTGCAAAATGGTTGGACACGACCGGAGATTTTTGGAGTTTTTTATTTGCTTTTTTGTTTGAACTACTTTTGCAAAGTACGTTGCTGAAACAATTTTGCTGCTTCTTGATGTATTCGAGCCAAAAAAAACTGAAAATGCGTTTTTTTGGTGTGGTAAACGTCATATGTGCCTGAGATGGCGCCATTCTCGGATTATTGACAAGTCATTCAAAAAAAACTTCGCTCTTTCTCAAAGCACCACCCTGTTTTCCAGTAACGGTCGTCATTACCACCAGCGTCAGTGCGACGAATTATTCGAAAGCAACGCCGAGCTGACGACGAAACTCCACGAACTCCGCCCACGGCAGACCACCGCGGGCGCTAAAGTGCGAACGGGTGTACACTTTCACACGGATGAACTCGATGAAATCGACGACCCCGAGACAGCGGACACGATCGGCTGGACGTATCTGTTCTCCACCGCAACGCACCACCACCGCATGCTGACCGTTCGCCTCTTCGCGACGTGTCTCTGCTCGTTCACCACCTTTTCCATTTCGTTCCTGTTGATGTTCGGAGCCGGCCAGCTTTTCGGCAATCCGTACTGGAACATGACACTGTTCGGCGTCGTGAAGGTGCTGCCGATTGGCGTGGTCATTGCGTTGGACCGGTTCACCACGATCGGCCGGAAACCGATGCTGGTCGCCGGATTGACAGGTTTGCTTGGAGGCATTTTATAGACTTTGAATTGAAATGTTTTTGGAAACGCTGTTGTAAATGATCTGTATTGTATTTCTTTGGTGCTGCAGCTCCAGATTTGCCAACGGGCATAAGCCAACGGTGAACTGTTTTATGCTTGAGAAAGCCATTAAAAAAGTGAGCCATGCCAGTGCCTCCCCCAAAAGAGACCTTGTATCTTGAAACAATTTATTTGAATTGCCGCTGTCACCTTGAAACTGCGTGCAAACGCGTTCAATCGCAGATCCAAAGAAAGAGTCTGCCGAAATTCCGATACGTTTCAGGCTGTGCGGTGTGCATGTTTGCAATCACAGTGCTGAGCAGCACCCATCCCGGATCACTCTGGCTAACCGGCGTGCAAATACTCGGCTCTTGTTTCATCAGTCCCGCAGTTGCAGGTTCTTGATACGTTTCGTTTGCGCAATGCTGATTGGCTGTTCATTCTTCTGCGATTTCCAACTTTCCGTTTTAGTTTCTCTATAGTGTACAGTTGAAGCAGAAAAACTTTTTGATAACTGAGGAAACGAACGAAACGCAACCGTTTCACACAACTTCACGTTGATTCTCGCAAACACACAAAACAACACACACTGATTCTCGCAACAACACGCAGATTCACGCAAAAACGTATTGATTCACGCAAGAGCACGTTGATACACGATACGGTATAGCCAATTAAATATGGCAGTTTATTTCAGGGTGCAAGGAACGCGCGAAATTTGAATGCAGGAAAAAAGACGTTCAGAAACAAAATATTGTGTCAAATTTGACGTATTTCTTGAAATAGATTGGTTATTCGTGCTAATTCTGTTCTTTCTTTATACATTGCACACTCGATTGGCAAATATCTTGGCATTTTTCAGAAAGGAAACTCCTAGTCTGCGACTAATCTCGCCTTGAATGAGACTGCCTTATTTATTCGGCCATGCTGTACCAGAACGCGTTCACACACATTCATTCATCCATTCATTCAATCAATCACACATTCCAGTCTGTTTCCTGTATCCGGCCGAGCTCTTTCCGACACTGGTGCGATCTCGCGCGTGCGCGCTCGCGAACGCCTCCGCTCGCATGGGCACCATCATCTCACCAGCCATATTATACCTCCGCTACATCTCCGTCGTGCTGCCGCCGTTGCTCGCCGTCCTACTGTCGTTGGGCGCTAGTCTCGTCGTGCTCTCGGTTCTGCCCGAGACCAGGGACCGGGAACTCCCGGAACTTCACGGTCGACCGACCGGTCATGACGAAAAGACCGTTGTGAATGATGGTGAAGTGGACTTGCAATTGTTGGCGTGATATCTGTTTTGAACATGAAACGTTTCGGAAACCACAACGGAACTCCCTGTCAAGATTACAATTTCAACTTTTTCTGCCACCGATAATCCCTATTGTCCTGTCGTTGCGCGCTAGTCTCGTCGTGCTCTCGGTGCTGCCCGAGACCCGCGACCGGGAGTTGCCGGAACTTCACGGTCGACCGACCGATCATGACGAAAAGACCGTAGTGAATGATGGTGAAGTGGACTTGCAATTGTTGGAGTGACCTGTTCCTTTCTTTTCATTATACGAAATGCGCGGTAACTCTGTGAAGATTGTAGCTAATAAATCTGATGAATTCAGTTCAGTTTTATGTAGCACTGATTGCATTGTGAACTTTAAAAGTTATGTTTGTTTATGTTTTGATATATAAGCATGACGCGATTCGCAAACAAAAGAACAAACGTACAAAATACAATTTTCACGTTTCTGTTTATTGACCGGACAATCCGCAGCTAGCAGTTTGAATGCATGCATTGTACATACTTGATAAAAAGTGCGTGATATTTGCGTGAGATAGTATAATGAACTTTTTAAAAAATGTTTTGGTCCAATTCGAATTGCTCATATTGAGTTCCGATCCGAGTTTTCATTCATTCAAGTCGCATGCAATTTGCGTTTTTTTCGTATTTTTCGATCATATTTTTTGTCTTTTTTTGTTTGAGGGCGTACTTGTTATGTGTGTCCATCTTTCAAGGGTGTTTGTAGATTTGTCATACAGCGACTGTTTTTCTTCATTGTGTTCATCGATGCCGTAAGTTTGTAAAGTCAGAGATTCCTGCGAAGGAACATTTATTTCAATTTTTAAACTTTTTTGTCAGTACCATACAAGTCTCGATTTTACAGTTCGTATAAAACCAGAATTCAATTATTTTTTAAGCAAATAATGCTGAGAAAAACTCTTTTACACTCCGTCCAATACTCTGATCTGTTTTTCTTCGTTTAAATGCAAAACAATTTTTGAACTATTATTTCCTTTGCTATTCAAATTATGAATTATGAAATAAAATGAATTTCCTTTGCTATTCAACAAAAGAATTAGAAAAAATGCGTTTGCCATGCGTTCCAACTGATCGTGATTCACTAATGTAACGCTATTCTGATCTCCGAAATATCTGTTCCTTTCCGATGGAACATCCTTTCCGTCGGTTTTTTAGTTCGCTATTGGTCATAAAAAATTTGAATGTTCAAAAAATTAGATGAATTTGCAGGCATTTTTTGCAAACGCTCGAATCAAAACGTTGCAAAAGCACCTGAAACAAACAAATCCACGGCGAGTTTACTGAGTTCAAAGTGCAGCCAATCCAGAACATCAATAGAG
>JASANC010005682.1:0-18334 GCA_030248135.1 Theristus sp. LFF4_11 | reverse complement strand
CGGCTCGTGTACTATTCCGGCCCGCGAAATTCCGGCCCGTAGAATTCCGGCCCGCTCATTCCGGCCCGAAGAATTCCGGCCCGAAGAATTCCGGCCCGGAGAATTCCGGCCCGGAGAATTTTCGCCAGCAAGAACAATATTAAACCACACAAAGTGATTTTTGGTAAATAAATTCTTAAGTGATTTTTTATTTTTGTTTAGAACTTGCTTGCAGTGATTTGTTGTAGGTTCCTAATCCTAAGCCAAGCCTTTTTGATAAGGTAAAAGGGTCACAAATCCTTTTCATGATAAAAAAATTTAAAAATTTATTTGTAGTTTCTTTTTTCCAAAAGGTTTCACTTTCCAAAAAAGCAAACAGGACGAACATCATTGAAAATACACTGTAACATGTGAACATCGATATTTTTATTTTATTATTTCATTGCCAAAATCACTTCGTGTGGTTTAATATTGTTCGTACTGGCGAAAATTCTCCGGGCCGGAATTCTTCGGGCCGGAATTCTTCGGGCCGGAATTCTTCGGGCCGGAATGAGCGGGCCGGAATTCTTCAGGCCGGAATTAGCGGGCCGGAATTGTACCCCCCCCGGATTTCACACACAAAATCCACAAAAGCGGGGCTTAGAGGCTGTCCCCCTCACGTGGCGAGGGTATTGGTTCCACGGGATGGTGAGCCGTCCGTTCCCCAATCCCACCGGAGTTTGGTACCTTCGGGTTTCCGGAACCGGTGGGGGGCGTGCTTCAAATAAAAAAAATGCAACCAACCGTCAACAGTCAGAAACAATGAATGAGAAAAAAAACGCGCTCACACAATTGAAGCTTGAGAGAAAAAATAACGCGATCCCGAATAGGTTGTTAAAAAAAAACAAAAATCGTCATTTTTGTTTTTTTAAATTTTTTTTTGTAAATTTCAAAAATCAAACTTGTGCTAAATCAATCAGGGAGTTTGAAGAACCACATATGATATGCAAGCGCCTCCGAAATGACTCCCGTATGGCGGAACTTTGTAGATTTTGTTTTGGTGACCTCAATTACCCCTTTTCCAAACGGTTTGCCTACTTTATTCAAAAAGCGTAAAATATTTCACGCTCCAAAATAACTTTTGTTTGTTTTTACCCGATTTGCAAATGTCTGCAAACTGTTTAAAAAACGGCGGCATGGCGACGGCAACGGAACAATAAAAAAACAACTGCTCCGTTCATGATCAACCGGCAAAATTAAAACGTTGAATTGCTTTCCGTGAAGAACAAAAACAGTGAAATGGATCCGTCAGACGTCCTCGACGACGCTTTCAATTCAATTTCACAAAATTTCTTACCACATTTCACCGTTCATTCATTCAAGTTGATCACCACACAGACAAAACTATGCAACACACTGTTGTCTGTCACCGGAAAAGCGAAATGGTTTGGCTTTGAAACCCATGGAAAGGGCCGGACCGGGAAAGATGAGCAGGCCAAGCAGAATGGGTGAACGTGGAATTGAAGGGAGTGCAAGTGTAGCGATCTCAAATGGGACTGAGCTCTTGCAAGCTCTTGATTGAAAACGAAAAACAAACTGACCAAGCAAAAAACAAAACAAAATCGAAACGCGCGATAGCCATTAGCCGCATATGAAAATTGTATCATTTCTCTTTTCTCGGGATCGAAAAACTCAGGATCCTTCTGAGGTTTTAATATCGAACGAATAAAACACACAGAAATAAAAATAACTGTAACAAAAATCAATCGGTGTGGTTTTTACTCTTATGACAGAGACAAATGAGCGTGTTGAACAGTGAGGCGATTAAATTTGATTAAAATTGTACAGAGTCACGATTTATACACCATAATGTTGCTGCTTTGGTTCCGCTGCTCTTTCTTTCTGCACACGAACGCACTGTGGCCGTCGTTGCTGAAGTCGTCGTGGCACCCCCGCTCCCCATACCTACACGGTCACTGCCCAGTCGTTGTTTTCAATTTATTGAACAATAAATGTTGAAAGAATGAAAGAAAGTTTAAACGCAGCAGCGCTGGAAACCAATAAAAGCAAAATTGATTTGATTTCAAACAAAAACAAAAAAATTGGGTCGGTTGTATGTCCGAAAACAGTGTTTTACGCTTCTCAAAAACACTAATTTTCATGGACTTTCCTATTTTGAGTTCAATGTGCCAAGTTCCGGAAAGTTTAGGAGCTGAGAAAAATTCGGTTTTATTTGGTAAGAAAACTTTTTTCTCGGCAATATAAAAAACCGGTTTCTTACCAACCCTATAGTTTTGAGTCACTCGAACAAAATCCAACTCAGTCCAATGTTTTAGTTGTCCTTAGTTGTCGTGCTCTCGTGCATAAGCCTCCTTGATGACCTTGATTTGTTTTGTCGTTACGTTGCGACGAATGTCGTTGGCTGTCGGCAGCAGCTTTCTGAAAATAAATTCATTATTCAGCTCAACGAAACAACAAAATGTGTGGAACGAAGCACATAAAAATTGCACTGTCCGCTGAGCAAAGATGATTCGTTTGCACTGCGATGCGCAATTAATCTGGACGCGCAGATGTGATACGCTCGGTGTACGACGACCAGTTCGGGTCGGTTCCGCAGTTTCCTTTTGACTCTGCTCTCTCCAGATTCCTACACAATGAACATAAAGTTTCAGAACGTGTCATGTTCCGTGTTTGTATAAAAACTAAAATCGCGTTTCTTCAGAACTGTTCAGCAAGGGTCTCACCCCCCCCCCTAAAGTCACATGCCCACGCCCCCTCCCAACCAAATTTTGCAACTATCCATCTGAAAAGTTTGCTCCAGCAATCTATAGCGCCCCCAGCCCTAAGCTCTGGGTAAAACTATTCCTGCTGTCGATCCACGTCGCTAACAGAATACAGCTCCTCTGACGCACACGCACGACACAAAGCCTTCCATTGTTGGCGTCGTCTCATCCATTATTCACGCCTGAAAGTGCGTTCACGTCTCCAGCTGTGCTGACTTTGTCTTCCATTAAATGATGATGATGACGATGATGATTTTATCGTCCAAAACAAACATACAAACGTGCATTGATCAAGCAATCGTTCTTGTAATAGAGGAGTGGTTGTAGTGGTTGTACCCGATTCTGACTGAACTGAGCAGCAAACAGAAAACTAAATTTTCTTGCCAGGAATCGCTCGACTCGCCTCGGGCGGTTGACACTTGACAGTTGCCAGCTTCCTGGAAAAACGTACGTGCCGGGTGGACATTTCCTATTCATTTCAATTAAACTGAACTTTGACGACGTTGAAAGTTGAAAGTGAAGACCTTTCTTTGTCGTCGTGCGTGGTGCAGCATTGTGCAGCATGAGGTTTGAAAACCGAAATGTTTGGTGAAGTTGTAATCCTAAACAGTAGAAACCGGAGCGTGTGTGTAAGTGGGTGCGGAGAGTGTATTGCGCGCGATTGGATCATGAGCATGAGCATGCGGATGCGAGGTGCGCGTGCTTTTGAATAAAGAAGCATTACGTTTCCAAACCGTTACCATGCCTCTTCTAGTGTTTTGACCCCAAAAACGTCACTAATTGTCCCCAGCCCCAGCCCCAGTGAAAATACACATACCGGCATGCTGCATCGATGAATTTGGTCTTCCGATCTGGCGGTTCTGTTTTTCTGTTCTGGTGATGACTGATTTGTATACATTCTTAAAAGTGATTTTTTTGATTTTTGATCTGAAGTTGCTTGTAATGAGTCGTTGTAGGTTCCTAATCCTAAACCTAATCCTAATCCTAAGCCAAGCCTTTTTGATAAGGTGAAAATGATCAATTTAGTTTTTGCATTTTTTTTCTTTCCTGTGTTATGGAGGAGGAGCACCGGAACTGCAGATGCAGCTGTTTTAATAATGATGCATTACGGTGATGACTGGGTCGTTTGGTTCTGGTCATAGTTGTTCTAGGGGGGGGGGGGGGGGGGGGGGGCCGGCCCCCCCCAAAAAATTTTCGAATCTATCTCTATCAAACAGGTTTTTTCGGCTCAGCTATTATCTATCTAAAAAAAATTCTCAGCCAGCTATCTATCTGAAAATTTTTGTCTTCGAAGACATAAAATGAGTCAATTTTTGACCAAAATTGACCATTTTTGCTCGTAATTCTTGAAAATTTCGCTGATTTTAAGTAAAATACGCGTTTATACTTGATTTTTAGCGTATTTTTAGCATTATTTTGCTGTTTTTATAGCTTTTTAGCGTTTTAGCTATCTATCTATCAAATTTCAAAATTTTGACCGGCCCCCCCCCCCCAAAGTCACATGGCCCCCCCCCGCGGCCCCCCCAAAATTTTCCAGCTATCTATCGGTTGGCACGTTTTATGATATTACGCTCCAGTTAACTCACGCTCCAACATTGGATGTTCTCGGACATTGCTAAAACGGACCTAAACCTAAAAGCCAAACTAAAGCCTAAGCTTAAACAAAAGCTGTTCCTAACCTAATCCTAACCTAAGCCAAGCCTTTTTAAGAAGCTAGAATGAAAATAACTGCGTTTTGAACGAGTTTTTGTTGAGGGCGGAGCGTGTGCACGCGCGCCAGTGGATCATGAGCAATGAGCAATGCGGATGCGGGGCAGGTGCATATCATAATGAAGCGTTGCGCTATCTATCTATCTAGAAAATTTGCTCCAGCTATCTATATCGGCCCCCCCCCCCCAACCCCTCGGCTCTGGAACAACTATGGTTCTGGTGTGCCTAGAGATGTCAAGAAAAAAAATTTTCTATTTTTTTTCTTTAAAAAAAATTTTTTTTTTAATTTTTTTAAATGAAAGTTGTTCAGAATTTTTCAGGGAGTCCGAATATCACCATCTGAGGAGCCACCGACTTACCATATGACCCCCACTCATATGGGAGGAGGGTGAAAATTTCAGACTTGGTTTCGGCGACCCCATTTTCCCACCGACGACATCACGTCTCGTGTTTTGCCTCTCAATTCACCTCAAATAACATGGAAACAAGTTCCACAACAAACCGGTGTGATCATGCTGACGACACGAGGCGAAACAGCAACGAGCAACCAACGAAGTTACGCTTGCAGTGGCAGACAGTGCAATTTCCACCTTTCGAGATCCTGAAAAACGATGCGTAAATGTGAGTTCTCTGCTTCTATCTCACCAAAGCGACATCGGAATTTGTTGAACTAGCCTTTGCGACGCTCAAGTACTTCAATGCGCGAGTCGATCATCACTCACCAAGGCTGAAAACAGTCGATAAATCAATCCAGAATACCACCTGCAGCGTTGAAGACCAAGTGACAAGGTAAAGTCAAAGAAAATTTTTGTTGAACTTTCGAAAAATTATGTCAAAAACGGCATTTTCAGGGCACATTAAAGAAAAATTTCAAAAATTTTTAATAAAAAAAATGCTTATTTTTTTTACTTAAAAAAAAAAATTGAAAAAAATTTTTTTTTTACCCTTACATCTCTAGGTGTGCCACAGACTGGAGAATCTTGAAGTTTGGATGTTGAGGTCTTCATGCTGCTGATCTTGTTTCCATTTCGGTTGTGTTCTCTCACGGTTGTGGATTTGTTCCGTTAATTGACAGATACATTGTATGTTTGCCCAGATGCGATCAGTTTTTGCTTTCTGCTGTTCTTCCATTGTTAGTTCGTTCGTATCTTGCCCAATGTTAGTCTTTTATCTTCTGTGCCCGTCGTCATTGCGTATTATTGGGAAATTTTGTGACTGCTTTTGGTCGTTACCGCTTTCGAGCGCGTTGAGTTGAAATAAATTGAGAAATTGAGAAAAATTACCCCTTTTCCAAACCGTTACCATGCCTCTTCTAGTGTTTTGACCCCCAAAACGTCACTAATTGTCCCCAGCCCCAGTGAAAATACACATACCGGCTTGAAATTCGATCAATTCTGATGATGTGTCGCGACGGCAGGACACGAAACAGCAACCAGACAACGTAACGCTTGCAAACGGAGCAGCTCGGACGCTCAAATTTAGATTGCGAGGCGAATCGTCACCTTATCTCATAGTTGTTCTAGGGGGGCCTGGGGGGGCCGGCCGGCCCCCCCCCAAAAAATTTTTTTCGAATCTATCTCTATCAGACAGGTTTTTTCGGCTCAGCTATTATCTATCTAAAAAAATTCTCAGTCAGCTATCTATCTGAAAATTTTTGTCTTCGAAGACATAAAATGAGTCAATTTTTGGCCAAAATTGACCATTTTTGCTCGTAATTCTTGAAAATTTCAGGTAAAATACGCGTTTATACTTGATTTTTAGTGTATTTTTAGCATTATTTTGTTGTTTTTATAGCTTTTTAGCGTTTTGGCTATCTATCTATCAAATTTCAAAATTTTGACCGCCCCCCCCCCCCAAAGTCACATGCCCCCCCCAAAATTTTCCAGCTATCTAATCTATCTATCTAGAAAATTTGCTCCAGCTATCTATATCGCCCCCCCCCCAACCCCTCGGCTCTGGAACAACTATGCCTTATCTGCATCGGAAATGGTAAGCCAACCTTTGGGACGCTCAAAAACTTCATCGCAGATGTTGTTGAAGCCTGAAATCAGTCGGTAAAACGGTTCAAAATCGACTGCTAAAGGTTTTACGAGATAATATCAAAGAAAATTTTTGTTGAACTTTCGAAAAATTGTGCCAAAATTGAGGTTTTCAGAGCAGATTAGAGGAAAATTTTTCGAATTTAAAAAAAATCGGCATTTTTGTTTTTTTAATCACTGTTAAAAAATTTGATTTTTGTTTAACAACCCTAATCCCGAACCGACAACATCACGCAGCGCAGAGCGGTCACGATTGACATTCAGTCAGACACGATTAAAATGACCAAGAGAAAAAAGAAAAAGGGAACGAAAGTGAACGATTTCTTTATTTTTCAACAAACCGGAACAGGTACCTCGAGGTCATTCCTCATTCACTCAAATTCGCAGTTCCCAGAAACAGGACCACTATCAGGAAATTGTTTTGGTGCGTTAAGAGGAGTACATCTCTGGAATCTTTTGTCTGATTAGGTTTGAACTTTCAAAAAGTTATGTAAAATGTCGATTTTTCAGAGCAAAAGTAGAAGAAAATATTTTTAATTTTTTTAAGTTTGACAAAAAATCCGAATTTGAAAAAAGAAACGAAAAACAAAACTTTTCATTAAACCCTTAACCTTAATTGTAAATATTATCCAGATGGACTGTAAACAGCGCACAGTTTGCAGATCTAGACTTCATTCGTGGCAAGTTGATTTGACAGTCAGTCAGCTGTTACAACTCGTTTCATTGCCAGACTTGTTCAACCGGCTGTAGAGGATGGCCGCCAAGAGCGCACGCAACGAAGTGAACTTGAAACGTCCAGCTCCAGGCATTGCCTCGAACGCAGTGCTGCACGTTGTCGATATTGAATGGCCTTTCATGTTCGTGCGTTTTACGGTGCGTTTTTCCGGTATGTTCGTCAAAAAACAAACAGTTCAGTGAGCCGCTGCTGAGCTCCGAAAAAATCTGCAACACGAATTGATTCAGGTCCGTGTGGGCAAAAGCAATAATCGTTTTGTTATGGGCGTCAGCAGGAGAGGTGATGACCAGGACAGTGTTGATGACGGTAACTTCATTTTCAATCCGGACATGGCTCGCTTGGTGCTCAGTGAAGCACACCGCTTGAAGTGAGCCACGGTTTCACAATTCGTTTGGATTTTACCTATTCATCCATGATGAAAGAACGAACGAGATACCAGCACCATTTTTATGTGCTGAAAGCACCGTTGAGATTCTTAACCGTTTTTTTTTCTACCTGCATTACCATTACATCAGAATCACCATTACAAATCTCAAGTGCAAATCACAACGTAAACATGACTGCCTTGCCTGTTTTAAACTTTGCAGAAAACAAGTTCACAACGAGCGAGACAACGGCCATATTCGGTGCAATGACTCCAATGACTTGTGTCAGGTGGTTGGCAAGCTGACGCTTTGTGGCTTGGTCCATAATGCGGTGGTCCGGAAATACTACAGCCACAGCCCCGAGACGTCCTTGCCTATTGAACAGCGCCATTTCACTGCGAAATTCTCGGTCACTGAACATCTACCGCTAGCGGGCGACGGCTTGTTGTCCGGGAAGCTTTTAGACCAAATACTGAAGGGCTGTACAACTATCGATGTATTGATGGTATACATCTCCTAGTTGATATATCAAATCGTGCTGCAGTTTCTACTGAAACTACAGTAACGCAATATTCACTGAAATCAAAATCACTAAAAACACACAAAAATCACTAAAAACAACACTTGCGCCATTAATACTTGTGCTAGACGCAATGTACGCAGTTGCATGAACTGGCGCAAAAGCCACGCATGCGAAAATAGAGTTTCTATTAGTCGGCTCTGCCCGTGGGCCACTGAACAGTTCTTTTTGTCGCACCTAGGAGTCTCCTCCCCCTCAGTCTCCACTGTCGTTGATGGTATATTCCACACAAACTGCTGACTGGCAGAATTCGGGATTGATTTGGTAAGTCGATAAAATTTTCTTTTTTTCACTTTATGTGTGGCGCAACTTTGAAACAATCAGCATTTACTGTTTTTTTATGTCAGTCGCTTCAAAAAATTTACGTCCGTGGAAGGCGTCAACAGTGAGTACCAGCAGACCGTTGTGCAACAATTCGCCTATTCACTGTTCAACACCGAGTACCTTGATCAGTGCAAAAAGGCGTGGCAGCTGCGGGCGAACTGTGCGAATTTTATCGTCTCTTCATATGAATTCGTTTTCGTTTTCTCTCATTTTTCGGTGTTTGAAGTACCAATACATAGTTTGTCATGCATGTTGGTAGACGCACACAGTGCGGTGCGGTGCCCACCAGTGTGACGGGCACCACGCAAACGTGCAGTCGAACTTAATTCATGGGCAACCACCTGACTGGCTGTTTTTGAATTCAGTTCACTGAGTGGTGTTGCCCTCTTGCATATGCTTCACAATTTGACAACATTTGTAAACGTGTTTCTGTGTTTTCAAAAAAGGCATTTTCTTCCATGTGAAGAACCCTCAGCGAAGCTTCTTTCTCGCAGGCGTGCGTTACCACGAGTCGCACGCGTCTGAAACGTCCGACAACGTCTTTCGCTATCCGTACCAATTGTTCTGGGGTTGTCGTCATGATTTCGAAATCCCAGCTGGCCGTTACGCACCAGCCGGTTACTATCCGTACAGTTTTCTAGTGCCGGAAAGCGCCATTCGCCGTCGTCGCGTTGGCACGAAATACCGCACCACCACATACATCTGCGACATACCGGCCGGTGTATGCAATTTGTTCATCATGTTACAAAATAGTTTGGACTGCTTGTCTTTGTGCATTTGCTTGACACTTAAGGTGTGTCGAATAAACAACAACACAAATGCACGCGCACGCACGAGAAAACAGTGGCGTCAGCGCTGACAATGCTGAAACGCTGACGCAACTACGGAATGGCCGAGTAAAAAATTTGAACGAAAAAAAGACGCTCACAAACCCAATTGTGTGCCAAATTTGACGCGTTTTTTAAACTAATGGATTCTTCGTGCTATTCTGTTCATTTTTTTCTCCCTTGCACACATGATTGGAAATTATGTTGGCATTTTTGAAAAGGACAACTCCTAGTCTGCGACTGATCCCGCCTTGATGGACTGCCTTATTTATTCGGCCGTACTGTATTTAAGCGTGTGTGCTCGTGCGTGGGCGTGAGTGCGCGTGTGTTTGTTTGTTGGCTGTGCAACCTTAACAGTGTTTTGATAGAGGTGCGCTAGCCATTTTAGCAGTACAGTCGAACTCAATAAAATGTGGAATCAGCTGATTGGTCGGCCGAGGGGAGGCTGCTCACACTGCTCACCCTTCTTTTTCGTGGATCTGGATTCTATTGAAACGTGTTTCTTTTGAATGAGTGTGAATTTCCAGCACCCTTTTCACGCTAAAAATAAGCTGAAAAGGTTAGAGACTACAAAATTTAGATTTTTTTTTTAAATCAACAGCTTAAAATGTATTTTTTGTTTGATGGCGACGATGACGTCGTCGCCTAATTTTTGCGTGTGAACTGAAAGACGAAAGCTTGAAAGGAGTGCGGTGTGCATGGTTTGCTGCGTGCACCAAGTAAATGAACACAGCAGCTTAAAAACAACTTGAAAACGGTGAAAATGAAAGATGAAAGCAAAGTCGTCGTCGTCGTCAATAAAAAATGCATTTTGAGCGGTTGAATAAAAAAATCTGAATTTCGCAGTCTCCAACCCTTTGAGTTTATTTTTAGCATGAAAAGGGTGCTGGAAATTCACACTCATTCAAAAGAAACACGTTTCAATAGAATCCAGATCCACGAAAAATGAAGGATGCGGAGTGTGAGCAGCCTCCCCTCGGCCGACCAATCAGCTGATTCCACATTTTATTGAGTTCGACTGTAGCATTCGATTGCAGGAGGCCGCATCAACCAAGCATCCTTTGCCGGTCGAGCAGTTTCCCGTGCTAGTGCAATACGTCAGCAGTCGTGGTGAGCCGTATTTCGACGAGCGGCGCACAAGAGAACACTGTCGCGCAGCACGAGTCGATCCGCGACTACACGTGATCAACCGTATCACGGGTATTGTGAATTTATTTGAAAATTGTGTGTCGTACCTAAGGTTAGGGGCTTTGAAAAAAATTTTTTTTTATTTTTTTTTCGTTTTTTTTTAATTTGGATTTTTTTTTCAAACTTAAAAAAATTTGAAAAATTTTTCTTCTACTTTGCTCTGAAAATTCGATTTATGGCATAACTTTTTGAAAGTTCAAACCAAATTTTCTTCCCAACTTCTTTGTGTGCTTAGGTACATGTCATTATTTGGTCATTTTGACCGACGTACTCCATGTTTTTCGATTTGGATGACTTCTAGAGTCAATTTTTAGCGTTGAAATGACTTAACTGAATTGAAATATCGTTTCAGAAATCGTTTTCTTGCAACTTAGAACATGTTTTTTCAGTCGGTAGGCCATGAGATGAACATGATATTTTGTTGATTGGCGTATGTTATAGGTCTACAATGGAGTTGTGCGATATATTGTTAAACAATTGGAGCGGAGATGTTGGTTAATACCACATCACACGACCGTTTTTCAGATACCCGATAACATGGCCACATGTTAAAACTTGCGTGCTGAGCTAAACTAACGTGTTAAACTTGCGTCTGTCAGTTGCCCGCAACGTGATCGCGAAATCATGGTACGTGTTTTCGATACGATGATTTGAAGAGTGGGCTCTCGCCATGTGGCAGATAGCATAGCTGGTTGAACCTGAAAGTAAGTGTCTTGGGGGGGGGGGCGACCGGGTCGACAGGGGTTGCCGACTTAGCTACAGCAAACAGGAATTTTTGAACACAGTCAAATTTTGGTAATTTTCTAAAGAGGAACAACTAAGAACGGTTCAATATTCAAGTACACGTCGAAAATTGTCCTGTTTTACTGTTGAAAATGCAACTTTCCCTCTATGAAATGGACATAATTTCAATAAAACACGATTTTCGCTCTTATAGTTTTCCGGATCGTTCTGAAAATAGTCTAGATAAACTCAGCTCGACGAGACGCTTCGAACAAACCTAACTTGTAAAAAAAAATTTTTTTTTTAATTTTTTTTAATTTAAAAAAAATCCGGATTTTTTTTCCCCTAACCCTAGTCGTACCGGAAACGACCTTCGCCAGATAGAGGTGCTTTGAAATCTTTCAGCATTTCACGCACCCACCCAAAAGTTTTCTGAACTATAAAGAAACAGTGACTTTGTTCAGGTGACCGTGAAACATCAAAAATCGAGAGAAAACCTCAAATATTAACATTGTCAGATGTAACCGCTTGCAGATAGCAGAAGCTTATCGTGCTTCACATTGTCTTGACAACTGATCACTTATATTCAATGTCAATAGAATGTGAAACAGAATGTTTACGAGTGCGCGTACTTTTACAAGCATGGTGCACTTGCGGCCATGCGCTGCGCAATCGCGTCTGGCGTCTGGTGGCAAGTGTACCGCGTTGCACGACCACTTTTGTCGGTATCATTCTGATGGTATGGCCTATTTTTTCAAACGTGTCCCACTGAAATGACGTCATGTGCTTGCACAATGGTGTGTTTGCATTTTGTAGCGAACGGTGCCGAGAGCGTTGCAGTGCTGATGGATGCGCCCGCTCGTGAGCAGCACTGCACGGTGCTTGTCGATGAGCGCGCCGACTGCATCTACGTTGTGCACTGGTTAAGTGTCAGTGGCCTAGAAATCTGTGACTATGACACATGCAGGGTGAACCAAAAAGGTTCCAAATTCAAAATGCTCTCGCTGGCTTGTGCTGAGATGTATCGAGCTGAAACTTGGAACACTATTAGAACACGGTATTTTGCCAACCGTAGTCATAAGCCAGTGGCAACGGTCAAAAACGGTCCCAGCACAAGCCAGTGAGAGCATTTTGAAGTTGGGACCTTTTTTGGTTTACCCTGTACATTGACGCTGGGACACTCAAGGGCACCCAGAATCCATCAATCAGGGATTTTTGTTAGTTATCAAAAAGCCGGTTTTAATAAAACTTGCGTTTTGTGTCATCTCCAATCGGGCCGTCCAAATGCAACAAAAATCGATCACCGACAGTCGCACGCGTTGCTATCTACCACCCGGGTATTACTCGGACTGAAGGTGCATAGCATTCAACAGTTCAATCAGAGACAGCCAGTGCTCAAATATTGTTTTTATTCGTGAATGCAAAAAGAATCGTGGCACTGTCGCTGTAGTGCCCGTGATTTTTCATGAACGCATTTCCGAAGTGTTTACTGGCTACGAATGCGAATACTTTTCATGAATCGTGCTGAATGCGTTTGCATTTGATTGCCAGGTCTTACGTGCGCCGCATGGAGCAGCTGCACGCGATCGCACCACCAGTGGACACTGCGCTTGTGCACAATGTGCACGTGGAGCGCTACGCACTTCGTAACACTAAGGCGTTCAACGACCCACTGAACGTGCATATCACCCTCGACCAGGGGTACAGTGCCATTCACGCTGTCAAAACTGCAAAATTCAAACCATTCGCATGAATGCAGAAACTTATCTAAAGATCGTGCACTATGGTTATAACATGGCAATGGTGGACAGTCACAAGCAGTCCTCGCGCTCACATGCGCTTAGACGCGCGCTGCTACAAGACGATCAGACACACGATTAGCATATTTGTTGTACGATTGTGCGACGTTACTGTGTGTATGGTGCATGGTCTTTAGCAGGGTTTTTCCGTCAAATTTTTCTTGCGTCAGTTGACGCAAACGGTCAAAAAAATTTGCGTCAGCACAAATTTTTTTTTGCGTCAATATGATACCAGTATAAATCGAACGAATAACAATAAAGAAGCAATATATTTCGGCGTCATTCACCACTAAAAGTAGCGTTTTTGACGCCTGTGGTCAAACAACAAAGCGATTTTGTCATTTGACAACCCCTGCTGCACAGAAACAAAGCTTTACGGGGTCTAGGCTTTTTGTAATGGCCTCTCAATTTCTAGACTTGATTTTTAGACCTGTAGAGCGTCTATGACGACACCTGTTCAGACTTGTTCAGTTCAGATTAGAAACAGAACGGAGCTAACAAAAGGTGGAGCAGGTGGAAGCTAGCTAAGAACAGGAGCAGGTGAACCTAGAAAAGGTTAAAACAACAATATACGCCACGGTGTTGTTACATCGAACCGTAAACATAACACTGAACAACAATATTGAAAACAAACGATGAATCAGCTGACCATGCCATCCATCACATTTGCATGATATGCATTGTCAGACAAAATTATAAGAAGTCCGTGGTTGCGCCGAATGCGCGGAAAAAAATTCAATCAGTGCATAAATGACCCAAAAATGGCCTTATGACGTCCTCGAAATTTGTTTGCGTCAGCTGACGCAAACGGCCGAATTTTTTTGCGTCAGCCCAAATTATTTTTCGTCATTGACGCACGATTTTGCGTCAAAAAAACCCTGGTCTTTAGACCAGGACTTTCTTGATCTTGTTCTAACTTCTGTCCAGAACACAACGACTGTTGTACCATGAGTGGCTGCCGGTTACGGTGACGCTTGTGTTGGATGTACACCGTCTGCTGCGTGTGTTTATGTGTCCGCGCGATGGCAGCATCTTGTTCGCGACTACCACATCTGGCACTGAGCATTCAGATTTTTCCTTTGGTATAGTTTTATCATTTCATTTTTTTACAAGTTAGGTTTCTTCGAAGCGTTTCGTCGAGCTGAGTTCAGCTAGATTATATTCAGAACGATCCGGTGAACTATAAAAGCGAAAATCGTATTTTATTGAAATTTTGTTGATTTCATAAAGTGAAAGTTGCATTTTCAACCACAAAACAGGGCACTTTTTGACGTTTAATTGAATAATGAGTCGTTCTTTGTTGTTTTTCTTTAGAAAATAATCAAAATTCGGCTGTGTTAAAAAAAATCCCTGTTTGCCGTGGCTAAGTCTGCATCCCGCCTCGGCCCGGTCGGCCCGCCCCACCCCCCAGACGCCAGCTGTGCTATCTGACATATGGCGAGGGCCCGCTCTTCAAAACTGAAAACGCGTACATCAATAAGCACCACCCCCTCTGGCAAAAACCAACCACTTAACCATTCAGTAGAATACAAATGCCTATTCGTTAAAACCCAAATTCACTAATCTTAACGTCCAAAATTCGCACCCCCCAAAAAATCATCTTATCTTTTCTTCAAGACCTGCGATTCAATACAGTTGTGGACGTGAAAGGAACCTAGTTTCAATCTTTTTGTGGCATTTCAGAATAGCCTAAGTGACCCGGCCTTATTTAGGGGGCTCGTATCCCTTTGCCAATTTTGAATTCCCGCGTCGTGAATGAGACTGCTTACCCATCTATGCGCGCATTGAGAAGCGGGGCCATAATAAAAGATATTACCAGATTTGGTGATCACGTTGCGGGCAACTGACAGGCGCAAGTTCACCAACACCAGGTCACCGCAACGTCGCGCGTCGCGCCCAGCACGTCGTGCAGCGCGCCAGTCGGGTTAGAGAACGAAAATTTTCCGCGTTTGTAAAATAGAACTGATTTTACATCATTGGTGGTAGTTGTCAACGCGTTATTTTATTTCTGAACTACCTTTTTTAACACGTGTCTCGGGGCAATTTTTCACTAAAATTCTTCAAAATCGACAATAGTTGGTACTTTATTTTATTTATCACCTTTCGCACTGGTCACACATTTATGTGGCAAGTGGAGTTAAGATCCGGGTTTCTGCAAAACGGTCGTGTGCGTATGGCATTTTAATATATTAAAATCTTTCTCGCTTTTTGGTTCTCTCGTTTTTCCGAATTCCTTCAATTAAACTTCTGCTCCTCCGGCGAATCGGTTGTTTTTATATTTTTTGACATTGATCAGATTTCATCGTTCGTTTTTGGGTGTTCAGTGTTTGCGAAACGGTCAATTACAAAATTTTTTTTTACAAAACTTACCAAAATCTTTAACCGTGAACCTCAAAAGAACACACACTCCTCTGGATGACATCCAAAAATCGCAAGGTAAAATGCGTTCTCAGAGGCTTGTTTTTGAAAATTTTCTTCGCTACGCGACAACAAGATCTCCATATTTTTTATCCCGGCCAACCAGCTGTGGGGTGAATAAATTATGCTAAAAATCAAAGTATCACAGTAAAGTAGACAGAAATCGTTGTAACTTTTCTCATATTTTGGCCAACCGACTGCAAAAATTATGCACAAAATCAAAAAGTTCCCCCCCCCCCCCCCCCCAAATTAGAAGAAAAGAAAGAAAGAGAGAGAGAGAGAGAGAGAAATTGTTTTTTTTTCCCCCCCCCCCCCCACAATTTTATTAGTTTAAACAAAATCCAGTTTTTTGTAAACAAAAAAATTAAATTGGGCAAAACCTTCTAACTCAGTCAGAGAACTCAGGACCGACATTTTTTCACGAGTCGGGTTCCACTGATTTCATTTAGCGTTCAGTGTGCAGTACATACAGGTGCACAATACAACACATTCTTTTTTGTCACTTAGATAATTAACTGTGGGATATTTAAAAAAGTCCTGGTGTTCCTGGCATTAAGTACTGTGTCATTTTTGTTATACCTTTCAAGAAGCCACAAAGTTTTACCTTTCGTACGCACGGACACGACACACGTACTAAACCTGCTATTTAAATTCATACGGACACGATTAGTGGGGGTGTGGGTGGTGGAAAACTAAATGTTTTAGTAAGAAGAAAATTCATAGTAGGAACAGATTGATTACTTTTGCAAAAAAAATGCGCGACAAAATGTGCACAGCAGATAGTTCTGCAATTTTGCTAGTCCTTCCACAAAACATTTAAGAACACTGATTGCATTCGAAATATTTGAAAACACATGTACATTTGTATCATGCAAGAGCATGAAGTGTAACTTCAGAGCTGCTTCGGTAATATGTCGCCACAAAACGGCCATGTGGAAATGTCCGCAGAAGCGGGATTCATTTCTGAATATTTTTGGCAAACCGGTTTTTTGACCGCGAAAAAAGTGCCGTTTCACTCGTCGATCGTTCTGCCAGCTGATCAATTTGTATTTCCATTTCAAAAGGGTTGTCACAGTGAAACTTCAAAATTCCAGCAAGTTTTGCCAGAGGGTGAGCCGAAACAGGTTCCAACTTCAAAATGCTCTCGCTGGCTTGTGCTGAGATGTTTCGAGCTGAAACTTGAAACACTTAGAATTTTTTGTGGTCATATATCGTCTACAAATCTCGGAAGCTCTGAAAAGCTGTATCGAATTGTTTTTCAGGATTTTAGATGATAAAACGCCAGATTGGAAACAAACAGTTTTCACCAACAGGCTTAGAAGTTGTGATCGCCTGTATAAAGAATTTGAAGTGACCCACACAAAAAAAACCAAGAGAGCACACAGAGGATGCGTTTAGAGTTAGTCACCACGCAGACCCTTCCTGGACAGCAGTGCACGTGTCGCGTGCACGACTGCGATGACGCGTGGCTGTGGTGGCAGAACGGGCGTGTGCTGGCGACCGTTGTGCACCAGTGTCAACGACGACCGGCGACCACAGAAGCGCACCAGCACTCTGCGTCGACGGACGCAAAAGTGTAGCGTTGTTTTATGTGAAGTATGACGGCGACACGGGCGCTATGCGGATGGTCGGTTCGCAGTTACACTCCATTTTCTGTATCATCTGTGATTGGCTGATTCCGTGGTGCAGTTTCGCATTCGTTGCGTGCAGACACTTTGCGGTAGAGGCGGAGTCTGGACAGCGCAGAATGCCACCAACTGATTGCATATCATATAGAAATGGAATGTATTCGCAACATTTAGAAATGTATTCGAATTGAGAGTATCACCTGTAAAATAGAACAGATTGTGATTTTGGGTCAAAGAGGGAAATATTTTATGTTTGATAGGGGGAAAACGTCAGGTGAAGCTGTTTAATGACTTGCACCACCCTCCATGCGCAGATCTGGGCAGCGCGTTTTATCGATCTGGATGCATCGTGCGGTGCCACGCCAATCGTCTGCGGTGTTTCGTCGCATCTGATCGGCCATTGCGGTCGTTACATCGTGCTCTCCGCAGCACCACAGATTCTGATCGCTGTTGAGCATGTTGCACAAGCGACCCTCGGTCGTGTCGGCGAAACATTGGTGATCCCAGGTGAGTGACGAGAGCTTAGGGAACTAACAAAATGTAAAACAACCTATTGTGAGGTTGCGCGAAAGAAAAATCGGTAACAAAAAATCTGATTCTGAAACACTACTGAAAAAGTTTATTCGATTGAGTTTATTGAACTGCGTTCCGTTCTGAGTCGACGACAGTAAAACATTGAGTTGATTGAATTCTCAGCTCACCCCTGAACACGGAGGAAAATGGATAATTCAGTCTGAAGAATACTGTGTTAAATTTCAGTGAATTGAACGCATAAAGTGATTTTTAACAACATTGGAGAGGAGGTTTTTTGAATACCTGAATACCAAACAACACCTGATCTCTATTTTTTTCGGAGCACAAAAGCCTTTGTGGGTATTCGTCCAAAGCCCCTCAAGCCTTGATTACAAAATTATGTGTTCCATTCCATGGTTTAGTGTTGTTCGATGTGCTTTAAAGGGAGTTTAATGGCCAATTTCAATGTTGCAGGGTAGAGTGGCGTGTGATTGACCTGTCTGTGACGCACTCTTCCATTCAAGAATGCATGGGCGGCGCCAAGACATCTGGCTTTACCAGCGCTGCATGTTGCCCAGTGGATTTCTTTGCGATCGAATCGCGTTCTATGACGCGCAAAGAAATAGGTCTCAACCGCTTTGAATTGAAGTTGATTTGATTGTTTGAACTGCAACTCACACCCCGATTTCATTCACGTGCCCTCGTGGTGCTTTACTTCACATTCATGAAAATCAAACAGCAAT
>JASANC010005680.1:0-79025 GCA_030248135.1 Theristus sp. LFF4_11 | reverse complement strand
AGCTGGTTTTCAACAATTTCTATTTTCGTTTCTTCAACCGATTTTGTCATTTTATAGTTTTCTAAGATTCTTTCAAAAAATTACATCTCGGTTGTTTGTTAATAATATGTTACCGTTTGCGTTTTTGGCGTTTTTAGGTTTGACAACGGTTTAAAATGCATTTTTCCGTGCTAAAACTGAAAATATTGCTAGCACTTGTTGGCGGTGAGCTGAGCATTTTTGCCAGCAATTTGGAGGTTGGTAAGAAAAACCTCGTTTTCTTGTATTTTTTGCAATCAGAATGGCGAACTCAACCAATATGTTCTCCATCTTTCCATGAAAACACATTTCTGCAACATCGTCCCCAAAAATCAACCTGCGACTCCAATTCTGCACACAGAGTCGCTGACACTGCCAGACGGCGTTTCATTGGACGATCAATTGAGCTCGATTTTCGGCGGTGGGCGACAAACTGCGCGCAACGGTGCTGGTGGCGTGGCGACCGGTCGAGGCTTTCTGGGCAGTGCCGGCGACGCGTTGGGCACCGTGCCGTTGGACACCGAAGCAAGATGGCCAAACGCCATTGTGCCGTACTCGGTGGTCGGTTATGGATGTTGTTGCCACGCAATGTTGTTGGTGTTGCAACAATCGGCGTTCTCTGTGAAAATCGTGAGCAAGACTGCACATGAACAATGGTTTAGTAACAAACTTCACAACGAATACTTGCTCCGGAACTGGTATTATCAATTTTTTGGGTTGTTCTGCGACTCAATGCAGACGTAAAAGAAACTAGTTTTACTTTATATGTGGCAATTCAAAATAGCCCAAGTGACCCGGCCCTATTGGTGGGCTCGGATCACTTTACCAATTTTGAATTCCCCTCCATGCAGTGAAACTGTTTACCTCTACTCTGTGAGCCTCGGAGCTAAAATAAACGATAACACATTATACACGATAACACACACACGTGTGTGGTTGCATCGGTTCAATTGTATGCATTCTGATTCTTGTTCATTGACGCTGCGATTCATGCACTTGCTTCGTTGCCTGATGATCACGGGGCAAAAAGAGGGGCGGGAGCGAAATCAGATGATCAATCAGGCGCAATATGATACACGGAACGCAATGATTTTCTCGATCGAGCGCTGTCGCAGGTGTTCGAACGTCGTCTGCCGGCTGCGGAGCGCCGTCGTGTGCTGCGCGACATCAACAGAGCGATTCGCATCATTGAGCAGGCCAGTTGCGTTCGATTCACGGGCAGCTTCGACATTGGACACACCGTGCTGCTGAAGATCACCGACCAAATGACGCACTGCCAGTCGCAAGTGGGACGATTGCCGGCCAAGTATGTTTTGTCGAGAGTTTCACTTTTTCATTTGTTTAAAATTTCACTCAGTTTGGTCAGACAGTTTCATCTGTGGTCTAGTCCATCTGGAAAATATATGCAATGTGACGTGATGACCAACCAATCAGCGCTGAGATTTTCTCCAACCACCCTATCTTTTTTTTCCCATGACCAATGAATCAGTGCCGAAAACACCCATTTAGCCGATTTCTTCCCGTAAACAAATATGAATATCCAATCAGCGCTGAAAATTGCCATGACCAACCAATCAGCCAGTTGCATATATTAGCGAGATGACTGCAATCACTGCAGACACCAGCCGCAGAGCGTGTTTCTGGGCGAGCACTGTTTCAACCGTGCGCACGGCAGCCGCGTCGTCTGGCGTGTCGTTCACGTGCTGATGCTCACGCTCGGCTTCATGCACGTGATGCAGCGGCTAGACCGCGATCTCTGGGTCGACGTGCACTTTGACAACATTTGGGTGAATCTGCGAAAAGACGCTCTGCAATTTCTAGCATTGGCGTCACTTCCAGCCACCTTCAAGAAAGAATTTCTGAAATCAACGTTTTCCATTGTACCCGACATCCAAGCTTTTTTGTGTGGCTCTCAGAGCAATTTTGAACAAGAACAAGAATAGATATCTGATGAAGTAATAAAGCAGAGGCTTACATATCTCCGAACTTACACAACGCGTCGCAATGCATGGTAATCAAGCATCGGTTAGTGTAGCCCCAATCGACATTTTCCTGCACATGTACTTCAATTTTCAAGACCTTCGTTTTCGAAATTGTTTCAACGATTTTGCAGTCTCAAGATCGTGGCAACTACGAGCGCGTCTCCAACGAGTACACGTCCCTTGGTCTCGAGTACGACTACGACTCACTGTTGCACTACCCACAGTACGCACGCAGCATCGACCCGTCGAAACCGGTGCTGACGCCACTCAGGAACACTCGGAACATTACACTCGGCCAGGAGTCGCATCTGAGTGCACTCGACAAACGAAGACTGAATCTGCTGTTTCGATGTGACGATAACGATGACTGGACTGATGGTGATGGTGCAGGTTTGCTTGTTTTCAATCAAATGGACATGGATTCAATTGCGAATATGTAACTTTCGCGTCTTCTGTCAAGTGAAACAAACCGGACGTCCAAGTCCAACGACGAAGCAGAACTGAAGCAATAACTGGGTACATTGTACAATACAGTCTAACTCCGTAACATATCCAACTAGCTGATTGGTTGATGCATGCATTCTGTGCATGAATTGCTGTGGAGACGGAGTTTGGTTTGCAACCACGTGACAACCAACCAATCAGCTAGTTGGATATGTTATTGAGTTAGACTGTACACAGTTTAGTCTAAACGCAATTAGAACATCACTTTTCTCCATGATCAAAATTTTATGATTGTTAATTTTTCGCAATGATTAAAATAATGCGATTTTTCCTTTTAATAAAACCCAAAAACGCGCAGGCAACTGCAAGCGCGGCGAGTTTCGTTGTCGTTCGCCGCACCGCTGCATTCCGGGCGTCTACCGGTGCAACGGAGTGAAGGACTGCGCTGATTGGTCGGATGAGCGTGACTGCACTACCACACCAGTTACCACAAGAGCAACAACAACAACCACGACTCAATCGACATGGACGGCACAATGTGGCTCGCGACGCATATGCTGTGGTCACATCGCGTTCAACAACGCAACGCACGGCTGTTGCGGTAGAGTAGTTTTCAATCACCGAACGAGCGGATGCTGCAAACATGTCGGCACTTGGGTTGTCACTGGCTTACCCGACGGAATTGCGGATTGGCGCGAGCCGTCAGCGCAGTGCTGCTCTGGCCAACCGTACAACACGAAACTCGAGGTTTGCTGTGCGGATGGTTACACTGGCACTGGTCTTGTGAACCCGATACCACAATTACGCAGTGGTGATACGAAGGAAAATGTGAAATGCTGTGGTCACATCGCGGTCAACAACGCAACGCACGGCTGTTGCGGTAGAGCAATTTTCAATTACCGACTGAGCGGATGCTGCAAACATGTCGGCACTTGGGTTGTCACTGGCTTACCTGACGGAATTGCGGATTGGCGCGAGCCGTCAGCGCAGTGCTGCTCTGGCCAACCGTACAACACGAAACTCGAGGTTTGCTGTGCGGATGGTTACACTGGCACTGGTCATGTGAACCCGATACCACAATTACGCAGTGGTGATACGAAGGAAAATGTGAAATGCTGTGGTCACATCGCGATCAACAACGCAACGCACGGCTGTTGCGGTAGAACAGTTTTCAATCACCGACTGAACGGATGTTGCAAACAAGTCGGCACTTCGGTTGTCACTGGCTTACCCGACGGAATTGCGGATTGGCGCGAGCCGTCAGCGCAGTGCTGCCCTGGCCAACCGTACAACACGAAAACCGAGGCATGCTGCGAACGCGGCGGCGGCATTGCACATGTGCTTCCAGCACAGGAAAAACAACTTTTTTATCACCTCGGATGCAGCACTCATGCTGCTTAACGAGTTAACAATGTTACCTCTTTATGCAGACATAAAAATGGAAAAGACATTTTTGCTTTTTGTCATTTTTATGTACATTTTTGTGCAAAACATTTAAAAAACATAAAAATTATTTTTTGTGCGTCTTTTTATGCATTTATCTTTTTTATGCATTTTTTCCGTTTATCTTTTGAGGTCGAAAGTTTTATCACTGTAATCAACGTTTCAATGTAGAAAAACAAGTCTTCAAATGTCAATCAAGTAAAACAACAGTATAAATTAACCAGACTGCAGTTTGGAATCTGGCAGGTGACGTATGGCTGGCGTATGAGTCTATAAACGTCTACTCTGCAAGGTAGCTAGGCATTCATCTGTGGTAGACTGTCAGTTTATGTCTATGATACTGCCAGTCAGTTACTGAGAAAGTTGGTATGACTTACATACAATGTACAGCATGGCCGAATAAATGAGGCAGTCCATCAAGGCGGGATTAGTCGCTGACTAGGAGTTGTCTTTTTCAAAAATCCAACATAATTTCCAATCATGTGTGCAAGGGAGAAAGAATGAACAGAATAATACGGATAATCCATTAGTTCAAAAAAACGCGTCAAATTTGGCATACAATTTGGTTTCTGAACTTCTTTTTCTTTCATTCAAAATTCGCGCGCTCCTTGCACCCTGAAAAAAGCTGCCATGTTTAATCAGCTATACTGTATGTACCTGTACACAGCACCGAAGATGTGATGGGGGTGTCCTTCCTAGCACGAAGTTGCGCCTCGTGCGGGTGGAGGGGTGTGAGAGGGGTTTCGTGACAGCCATCCCTCACCCGAGAAGCCGCCCCCCTCTGTAGATACTCAGATACTCCCACACCCCTTCACAACCCGGCACCCGCCCCCCCCCCGCCTCCATGGGTAACACCGGACACCAGGCAGAAATAAGTGACGGCAAACACACACACCGCAGTCACAGGCAGACTGGCCAGCTTCACTGCCAGTTTTTGTCTATGATTCTACTAGTCAGTTTTTGAGCAAGTTGGTTTCGCTGTATGTACCTGTACACAATACCGAAGATGAGGCGTGACACCCCTTCCTGCAGGGTGATGCAGGGCCAAAAACCGATCAGCATCCGGTGCACCCCCTAGCAGGCTCACACCCTTGCACACACCCTCACCCACAAAAAAGTTTGGCACTCCCACGTGTAGGAGCCCCCCCCCCCCCCCAAAAATGTCTGTCATCTTCTGTGCTGCCTGTTCCGTTTTTTATTTATTCGGTCCAGGAACGAAAAACAAAAAAGGTGTTTTCCAGGGTAATTCAATGCGCTGGTCACGGTTTTTCGGTTAGGTTTCTTATGTGAGCAACTCTAGATACTAAATCGTGACGATTTCGGGCGAATCGGCCGTGGAAATTGGCGAAATCGGTCCAGAAACGAAAAACAAGAAAAGGGTGTTTTCCAGAGTAATTCAATGCGCTGATCACGTATTTTGGGTTAGTTTCTTTATGTGAGCAACTCTAGATACTAAATCGTGACGATTTCGGGCGAATCGGCCGTGGAAACTGGCGAAATCGGTCCAGAAACGAAAAACAAGAAAAGGGTGTTTTCCAGGGTAATTCAATGCGCTGATCACGGATTTTGGGTTGGTTTCTTTAGGTGAGCAACTCTAGATACTGAATCGTGACAATTTCTGGCGAATCGCCGTGGAAATTGGCAAAATCGGTCCAGAAACGAAAAACAAGAAAAGGGTGTTTCTAGGGATATTCAATGCGCTAATCGCGGATTTTGGGTTAGTTTTTTTATGTGAGCAACTCTAGATACTAAATCGTGACGATATCGGGCGAATCACCGTGGAAATCGGCAAAACCGGTCCAAAAGCAAAACACAAGAAAACTGTATTGTCCAGGGTAATTCAATGCGCTAATCACGGATTTTGGGTTAGTTTTTTTATGTGAGCAACTCTAGATACTAAATCGTGACGATTTCGGGCGAATCGCCGTGAAAATTGGCTAATTCGGTCCAAAAACAAAAAACAAGATAACTGTGTTGTCCAGGGTAATTCATTGCGCCGATTACGGCTTTTGGGTCAGTTTTCTTATGTGAGCAATTCTAGGTACTGAATCGTGACGATTTTGGGCGAATCGGCTGTAGAAATAGCATAGACGAAACCGGCCTAAAAAATGAAACCTGTGAGCTGTCCGGGGTTTAGAAGAATATGTGACCAACGTATTGTGAACTTGGTCCAACCTTCGGGGCTTATGTAAAAGTCAGAATATTATCTAAAAATGCGGGAAACGCATATAAAAGGAGGAATATGGCTTTGTGTAAGCAGTGAAAGACTTGGCTCGACAACGCTTTTCAAGTCTCTGATGTGGTACACACGGATACAAGAACATAAGAGCTATTTTTGCGCCGTTTATTTTTTATTTCGGTTGCACATGGCAACCCTCGTACATTGTAGACAAATGAAACTTTCACATTTGCTTTATTACGGGCATTTAGCGACCACAAAAACCACTAAAATAACGATCAGACTTTAGATCGCTGACACTGGTTTGCACAAAGTGTATCGCAGAGGCATTGAGGAACGCAAGGTCTCCTTCTGTGGCAAAGGCAATGACTCACCGGACAGACGGTTTATCCTGTCACAAGAGTTTGGTTAAAAGGGTGAAAATCAACGGAAGACAACACCTTTTTGTCGCTGGTGCTGCTCTGCACAGCGGTGCGTACGTTAGCAACAACGATAAAGCTACATGCAGCAATGTTTTGCAATCTCTGATGTTTCTGTTTTTGCACAGAATTTACAGAATTTTGCACATGGTGTGATTTTAGACTAAACTGAAGAGGACAATTGAAAATTAACTTTTTGAAAAATATTTTTACGCTTTTCAGCAAGCAGCTTTTAAACAACTTTTAAACAAAAGCGCAAAAATATAACTCTTATGATCTTGTATCCGTGTGTACCACATCAGAGACTTGAAAAGCGTTGTCGAGCCAAGTCTTTCACTGCTTACACAAAGCCATATTCCTCCTTTTATATGCGTCTCCCGCATTTTTAGATAATAATTAAATTAATCAATTGAGGCAAATTAATCAATTAAAAAACAGATCGATTTTTATACACAATTGGGTTTCTGAATGCCTTTTTTCTTTCGTTCACATTTTGCGCGCTGCTCGCGCCCTGAAACAGGGTGCTATTTCGGCCACACACCGGAGTACGAATTTCGTATGCCCCAGGAAAAATCTTTCATTCAAAATCTTCAAAAAAGAAAAGTTGTTAACACCGTTTGCAAATAAGAGTGGGGGGGGTCTAGCGCTACATGGGAAAGTTTTCAAACCAAGGGTGCAGGGACATTCTACTAATCAAGGCGCTTTAGGTTTACCCCCTGAGTACCCCCTGATTATGCCTATAAAGGTCGTTTTTAGGGCGCGGAAGTTAAAAAACCCTCGATTTTTTGCGATTTTTCGCAAAGTGTACCTTTTTAGCTCTACCGTATCTCGTTGTTGCACAGTTTCTAGAACCTCACACAATATTCACGTGAAAGATCTTGCGGAGTTCTTTAAGGCCCTGTATCAATGAGCCCTTGCAAGGGGGGTCCCTGAGACGCTACGACGCTAGTTAAAATTACTTTTTTTTAAAATTACGCTATTTTTTTAAAACATTTTTTTGAGCTCATAAACACAATTTTTCGATTTTCATTTTTGGTTCTACAGGGGGGTTTTCGGGGTCGCTGAATTCGAATCTGATCTTAGATTTTTGCCCCGGGCATTTTTTTGTTTTAAAATTGGGCAAAAACACATTTTTTTTGCGTTTTCCAGTGTTTTTTGGTTTTAATTTTTAATTTTAAGTGCGGATTTTTTAACAAAGCTGTTTTACAACAGCCTTACAACCGCTGTATTGGAATCAGTTTTGATATTTTGCAACTGACCACTTGCCCACCCAAAAAATGGGTAAAAAGTTGATTTTTTTTGCTTTTTGCACACGTTTTCGTTTCACAGTGAAAAAATCAAGTTAGAAACAACTTGTAATTTTAATTTTTAGTTTTCCAGGGAGGTTTTCAAGATCGCTGAATTCGAATCTGACCTTAGATTTTTGCCCCGGGCATTTTTATTGCTCTAAAAATGGGGCAAAAACACATTTTTATGCGTTTTCCAGTGGTTTTTTGTTTTAATTTTTAGTTTTAAATGTAGAGTTGTTAAAAAAAAACAGTTTCCTAACAGCCTTACAACCGCTGTATCTGAATCAGTATTGATATTTTGCAACTGACCACTTGCCCACCCAAAAAATGGGTAAAAAGTTGATTTTTTTGCTTTTTGCGCACGTTTTCGTTTCACAGTAAAAAAATCAAGTTAGAAACAACTTGTAATTTTAATTTGTAATTCTACATAGGCGGTTTCGGGGTCGCTGAATTAGAATCTGACCTTAGATTTTTGCCCCGGGCATTTTTTGGTTTTAAAAATTGGGCAAAAACACATTTTTATGCGTTTTCCAGTGGTTTTTTGTTTTAATTTTTAGTTTTAAATGTAGAGTTGTTTAAAAAACAGTTTCATAACAGCCATACAACCGCTGTATCTGAATCAGTTTTGATATTTTGGGTGAGCAAATCGTCAGCTGCAAAATATAAAAACTGATTCAGATACACCGGTTGTAAGGCTGTTAGAAAACAATTTTTTTTTAAACTCTACATTTATAACTAAAAATAAAAACCACTGGAAAACGAAAAAAAATGTGTTTTTGCCCAATTTTTAGAGCAAAAAATGCCAGGGCAAAAATCTAAGATCAGATTCAAATTCAGCGACTCTGAAAACCCCTCTTTAGAACTAAAAATTAAAATTACAAGTTGTTTCTAAACTGATTTTTTTACTGTGAAACGAAATAGTGTGCAAAAAGCAAAAAAAAATCAACTTTTTACCCATTTTTTGGGTGGGCAAGTGGTCAGTTGCAAAATATCAAAACTGATTCAGATACAGCGGTTGTAAGGCTGTTATGAAACAGCTTTGTTAAAAAAACCCGCACTTAAAATTAAAAATTAAAACAAAAAACCACTGGAAAACGCAAAAAAATTTGTTTTTGCCAAATTTTTAAAGCAAAAAAATGCCCGAGGCAAAAATCTAAGGTCAGATTCGAATTCAGCGACCCCGAAACCTTCCATGTAGAATTAAAAATTAAAATTACAAGTTGTTTCGAACTTGATTTTTTCACTGTGAAATGAAAACATGTGCAAAAAGCAAAAAATCAACTTTTTACCCATTTTTTGGCTGGGCAAGTGGTCAGTTGCAAAATATCAAAACTGATTCTAATACAGCGGTTGTAAGGATGTTATAAAACAGCTTTGTTAAAAAAATCCGCACTTAAAATTAAAAATTAAAACAAAAAACCACTGGAAACGCATAAAAATGTGTTTTTGCCAAATTTTTTAAACAAAAAAATGCCCGAGGCAAAAATCTAAGGTTAGATTCGAATTCAGCAACACCTAAACCCCCTATGTAGAACTAAAAATTAAAATTACAAGTTGTTTCTAACTTGATTTTTTTCACTGTGAAACGAAAACGTGTGCAAAAAGCAAAAAAAAATCAACTTTTTACCCATTTTTTGGGTGGGCAAGTAGTCAGCTGCAAAATATCAAAACTGATTCCAATACAGCGGTTGTAAGGCTGTTGTAAAACAGCTTTGTTAAAAAAATCCGCACTTAAAATTAAAAATTAAAACTAAAAAACACTGGAAAACGCAAAAAATGTGTTTTTGCCCAATTTTAAGGCAAAAAAATGCCCGGGGCAAAAATCTAAAATCAGATTCAAATTCAGCGACCCCGAAAACCCCCATGTAGAACCAAAAATGAAAATCAAAAATTTGTGTTTATGAGCTCAAAAAATGTTTTAAAAAAATAACGTAATTTTTCAAAAAAAGTAATTTTAACTAGCGTCGTAGCGCCTCAGGGACCCCCCTTGCAAGGGCTCATTGATACAGGGCCTTAAAGAACTCCGCAAGATCTTTCACGTGAATACTGTGTGAGGTTCGAGATTGTGCAACAACGAGATACGGTAGTGCTAAAAAGGTACACTTTGCGAAAAATCGCAAAAAATCGAGGGTTTTTTAACTTCCGCGCCCTAAAAACGACCTTTATAGGCATAATCAGGGGGTACTCAGGGGGTAAACCTAAAGCGCCTTGATTAGTAGAATGTCCCTGCACCCTTGGTTTGAAAACTTTTCCATGTATCACGGAATGTTCCTAGGGCCCCCCCCACTCTTATTTGCAAACGGTGTTAAACAACAAGTGAAACACGACGATAATAAGCGGACAACTAATTCACAAAAAGCAACTACCACCAAATATACATGTACATTATAGCGGAACATGGCAGTGAAGTGGCATTATACGTACAAAAAAGTACACGCACAAAAATTCACATAAAAAATCGTTCAAAAAATCGCAACAACATCAAATCGCATCCACTTCGGTCGTCGATCGCAGCTGATTTCGCACGTTCACCGTCACCGGAAACGCCACGTGACTGTCGTATTGCTGACGGAACTCAGCGCTCGGCCATTCCCGCGTTGTAGCGGGTGTTTCCACGGTCGCCGCGGATGTTCCCACTGTCGCCGCGGATGTTCCCACGGTCGCCGCGGACGTTCCCACGGTCGCCGCCGATGTTCCCACGGCGTCGAGCGTGGGAAAATACGCCGTGAACTCGTGTATACAGGCGGCCGTCAGTTTGTCGGCGGCGGCGAGATCGGCCGTGCCCGACCACTGCGGGAAGCAGCGCGACAAGTCGCAGAACGCGAAATGCTTCGCGTTCGTGATCGTGCACATGCGTATGCGACTGTGCGAGTGTTGCGCGGTTTCGTCGTGATTGGCTGAGGATGAGGATTTCGGTGCTGCGCACTGATTGGCCAGTCGACGAACGTCGCGCATGAACTGAATCCTGTGGTCGACGGCGTTCATTGTGTTCTCGTCGGCGTTGACCATCAGAATTGGCACCTGAATGGAAAAGGAAAAAGGGTTACGTGTCTGCTAACCACAGTGATTGGCTTTGTGTACGCGAGTTTTCTGCTCGTTTGGAAACTGGATTTCCGTTATGCACACTTGCCTGAGATACTTTTGATGTGTGTCGAATAAGAACACAGCAAAGGCGAGACAGCTTAGGTACAGTTTTTGGTGAAAAACACTGCGAAATGAACAAAATTTAGGCGGTTTCTGTTGAAACGTATCGACTTTTCATTAAGATTCACCAAGAAATTTATTACAAACCCGCGACTCAGCAATCGACTGCGCCGCGCCGTCCGTCAGGAACATCGCTGGCCCTGAGAAACGCGTTTGCATGAAACATCGGCAAAATCAAAGTGCAGTGATAAAAATAATAACAACATTCAGCAATCTGCATTCATCAGAGTTTAGCAAAAAAAGCAAAACAATCCAGTTCCGAAGAATACAGCCGCAATACCGTCAAGAAAAACGCATCGTCCAATTCGCTGGCAACCATCGGCGATCGTTTGCAGCATCGCCGTCGCACCGAGCGAGTGGCCGACGCCGGACACAGAGACGACGTTCAGACGGTGCTTGAATTGAAGCCAGTCAAAGTCACCGCCGATTGTCAGTCTGTGCCGTGTATCATATTCGGTAAAACACGTTTGTAAAAATAGAACTCAACACTGTTACAGAGTCATACCCTTACGAAGCTCAACGAAGTTGTTTAATGTCTCTTTTTCTGCGCGCACGTGTTTGTTTCTCATTTTACTCTCGAATCTTACAATCTCGAATCGGTATACAACTGTTTCTGTGTAGGGCGGACTTTGGGATCGTTTTTTTGGGGACAGATTTTTGAAGAGAACGACTATATAGGCTTGTCTGTGCGTTCGAGCGATCGAGCCCCGCCGCGGGGTGTATATAGGCACTTAATGACAGAGAAAACTCGATGGGCGCCTTGCTCGACGGCGTTCTGTACGGTTTTCTCGGTTAGCCCTGGCGAAAAACATCGCCTAAAATCTCCATAACAACAACAACAACAACAACGCAGTGCCAGCGCACCCGTCCGCCGCGACGGCGCCGTCGTTCACCGCCGGCAACAGGCGATCGCAGCAGCGGGCGATCTCGCGCGCCCTCGAGCGCACCAGCGGCGCGAACAGATCGTCCATTTGATCGATGCGAAACGTGAATCGCGCGTGCTCGGTCTTCAGCGGGATGGACGGCTCGGTCGGCGGACGGTACGACCAGGCGGCGGAGCCGTCGCCGTGCTCGAGGACGACGACGACGAAACGGTGCTCTCGGACGAGCGCCACCGCGAGACCGGTTTGCAGGAAACGAGTGCCTGTACGGTAACATTTTACGGTACGGTTACGGTGCGGTAAGTCTGCACATTCAACGGTACGGTTACGGTACGGTAAGTCTGCACATTCACCATTACGGTTTCGGTACGGTTTGGTCATTATTTGTACAAATCGCACGGGCGGCTACGGTACGGTACGAAACTTACGGTACGGCCCGCGGTCCCACGGAAATTTACGGTCACTGCCGCAACTATACTCGCCCGCACCGACCTGTATACCCGGGCGACAGCACCACCACGTTCAGCGGCACGTCGTCGGCGACGTCGAGCGGCGCGTGCCAGCGCACCGGCACACGGACGCTTTCGGCCCATTTTCGTATCTTTCGTCCGACGAACCAGCCGACCAGTCTACCGACGACCGGGTACAGTCGGCCGAGCTGTCCAAGCCCGTTCGCGTACTCGTCGCGGTGCTCAACGGGAAACAACGGCAGCGACGTTGCGTCCGATGTCGGATCGGGCGTAAACGGCGACGTCGGATAGTAGAGGCGCACGAACAGATTACCGTAGTCCGTCTGACTGTCGGTGTGCTCCGGCGCTTTGCCGGCGGCGTTTCCATCGGGGTTCGGCGTTTCCAATTTTGGCGATTTCGGCGCAATGTCGGAGTTTATTATCGGCGCCGTCATCAGATCCGCGCAGCCGACGCCGACTTGCTCCGAGAACAGCGTGTACAGAAACTGGTCGTTGTTCGCCATATTTTTTATGACGACGTTTTTTCTCGGCGACGTTTATTGTTTCGAAATTTCAAAGTGCTTTTTCGAAACCCTGTTGCGCACTCACATTATTCCTGGGAAAAAGAACAGTGTGATGGGAAAATGTCGAGAAAACAGGTGCACAACACAACTGATAATGCAAAAAGTCGATTTGAAACGTCTCAAAGAGTGTTGTCAAAAGTTGTGTGTTGCGACCCTCTGCGCTATGAAGTTTGTCAAAATCGGCTTTTTTTTACCAGTTCACGTCAAAAAACAATTTCAGTGAACCAAAGCTTGAAAAAAAGAACTTTTCCTTTTGCCGTGCCATCACGAAAAAAACGTGTGTCTGTTTCTCTCCATCACACCACACGGCGGCATATCTGAAACATTACTGCAGAAGCGCATTCTTTCACTGCGACGCTAAATTTGCAATGTGCATAAAAGCAACTTCGTATCTGATATCGACACACGCATACACAAGCACACACACACACACGTGTTTATTTCAATTGTGTTGAAGAATGAACGCATAAACCACCACACAGAACAAGCGGCATAAACGCACACAGACAAAAGTTTGCGTGCGCTCGCTTTATCTTTTTTTGTTTAACCAAAATCGTTTGCTGGAACTTGTACAATTGACAGTCCAGTCCAGGAGTCCACTACGTTTTGAAAAACAATTATTTCAAAAAAATTATTTGGGCCCCTGCGTGTGGCTTCCAGTAAAAGCTTCATTCCTTCTAGTATGTTCAGAAAAAAATGCTCACAGACAGACTGAATTCGCGGTGATATATGATGCGCGTAAGGGGCATATCAATTGATGGTACATGTGTTTCACAGGTACTGATACTGATTTTGTTTCTTTCTGTTTCTTGGGAAAAATCTTGTTATTATTTCATTTTTATTCGTCCAGTCGTATACTTGTTTATTCCAGTAAAATCGGATGAATAAACTACAGTCGAACTCACTAAAATGTGGAATCAGCTGATTGGTCGACCGAGCGGAGGCTGCTCACACTCCGCACCGTTCTTTTTTCGTGGATTTGGATTTTATTGAAACGCGTTTTTATGAATTTCCAGCACCCTTTTTGTGCTAAAAAATAAACTCAAAGGTTAGAGACCGCGAAATTTAGAAAATTTTTATTCCACAGCTCAACTCAAAATGTATTTTTTGTTTAATGACGACGACGACGTCGTCGCTTAATTTTTGCGTGTGGACTGAAAAATAAAAGCCTGAAAAGAGTGAGCTGTGCACGGTTTGCTGCGTGAACCAAGTAAATGAACACAGCAGCTTACCAAAAACAACTTGAAAACGGTGAAAATGAAAAATGAAAGCAAAGTCGTCGTCGTGTCGTCGTCGTCCGCGAAGTCGGAACGCTTTTTTTAATTGCGGACGCATGTCGATCGGTCAGCTAGGAATGAAACCCCCTTCAGCTGGCTGGCTACACAGCGCACTCATTTCAGGCTTTTGTCTTTCAGTTCACACGTAAAAATTAAACGACGACGTCGTCGTCGTCGTCAGTAAAAAATGCATTTTGAGCTGTTGAATAAAAAAAAATGAATTTCGCAGTTCTCCAACCCTTTGAGTCTATTTTTAGCATGAAAACGGTGCTGGAAATTCACACTCATTCAAAAGAAACACGATTCAATAGAATCCAGATCCACGAAAAAAGAAGGGTGCGGAGTGTGAGCAGCCTCCCCTCGGCCGACCAATCAGCTGATTCCACATTTTAGTGAGTTCGACTGTATGCGATTAAAAGTGTTCGAACCGCGAAAAAAACAGAGCAAAAATTAAAAAAGGAGCATTGATGTGATTTTACCAAGCTGTATAAAAGGGTTCACAGTGAAACGCCATGCATTTCTTTGCTTTTAATTCAAACGTTTATTGTACAAAGTGGACACAAGATTACTAAGAACAGAAAAAGATAAGAACAGAAAACACAGATATACAATCTCAGTTTTGTTGCACACAATTTACAGTAGTAGCTTATTGGTAGATGCATGCATGCATTCTGTGCATGGATTGCTGTGGAGGCGGAGTCGGGTTTGCACCGAATCCATGCATCACGTGACCACCAACCAATCAGCTAGTGTATTTTCAGTTCATTTTTGCAATCGCACAACGGATGGGGCTGCCAACACATTTCTATTTCTTTATCATTTTCTTGCGCAGGCGCTCGTGCGGTGGTTGTCGCCAATATTTTCGTCGATGTCGATTATTGTTGATTTGTTGGAACATCTGCAAGAGTGCAAGATACACTGCGCGTCACTTTTAACACGCTAAAAATATGCCAAAATCCGTTCCAAAAATCGATCATTCCTAGCCCAAATACACTCCGAAACTCATTCCTTGGCAAAATACGTTCCAAAATTTCTAAAATTGCAGAAAAGGCATGAAGCGGAGCACCACGTAAATTTTAGCATGGCATGAAATTTTGGCCTGGAATGAATTTTGGAATAGATTTTTTTGGAATGGCTTCGGCATTGTTCGAGCGCATGTAGTGGAAGCTACCGGAAGTGCAATCCAAATGTGAATAAGTTCATGGTTGACGCAGAAAATTATTGCACATGTTCGTGCACATGTTTGCGCATTTATTATTGTGCGCGTTCGTGCACATGCAGATGCTCCAATCTATGCACTTATCGATTCAGAGTCACTTCAAAATTTCAGAAGCAAAAAAGTCTATATCTGCATTGTTTTCAGAAGGAAGTCGGCTGTTTTCTGGGTTCAATAAAAACTTCAAGTGCAGCGGTTTGTGCATGTGAATCGCGATGAGTGCACGAATATGTGCATCTGCACTAACATGTGGACGATCCGGTGCATTATGGGCACTTTTCTCTTCGTGTGCAGTGCACTGCGGAAAACCAGTGATATTTTTGGTGCAAAACGTGGTTGGCAAGTGATTTTAATTATTACTGATTTCGAAAGTCAAAAAATTTTTTTTTACAAAATCATGAAGTTCTCTCACAGTAAACCGCTGGCGGTGAAATGGAATAACAAAGTGATAATCGGCTTGATCGTCAGTGACAATCACGGTGATGAACAACAGAACAACGAGCGCCAAACTTTGCAGCTTGCAACTCATATTTTTCATTCCTCGACAGAACAACACTGAAAATTGGACGAAAATCATGCCTCTGAGATGAACGGAGTTTAAAAAACAATTCAGAAATGTGCCATCTACAATGTACATGTATTCGCAAAATGTTTGCCTGCGTTGCAAAGCGTCGTTCATGCCATCGCTGCTCTGGCGATTCAATTAGTGGTTTTTATTTATTTTGTTTCTTTGCTTGTCGTCACCAAGTGTGCAAGTGCCTGATTATATATGCCTGAATATCCTCTCGAGTTTCCAACTTCACGCTACGTATCGTTACGTTTTTTTGCAAGAAAGTCTGTTGCAAAAAACGCGAAATGCATAAAGCTATGTGTGCTAGCGAGTATAACTCTGTTTTATTATACCGTATTACCTCTATTAAACCCCCCCCCCCCAATTAAACTCCCCCCAAAAATAAACCCCCACCCCCTCGACAAGTTTCCAAATAATCCCCCCCAAAAAATAATCCCCCATGGGGGATTATTTAAACCTGTTTGAAACACATACCCAGCGAATTCAGTGGCTGGTTGCAGTGAAAATGATGAAATTGTGCTACCAAAGGCCCCAAATGGATGAGTTAATGGTAATTTCATTACAAAAGGCTGTTGTAAAAGGAAATTTCTATGTAGAGTAGAAGTTTCTGCGACTTCCTTCCTGCCATGGAAGGTATTTTTGCCATTTTGCCCACTCCTAAAAATGGTTTCCAAATAACCCCCCCCCAAAAAAAATAAAGCCCCCCCCCCCCAAAAATAAACCCCCACCCCCAGAAGTCGCTGAAGAAATAAACCCCCATGGGGGTTTATTAGGGGTAATACGGTACTTCTCGAAAACAAATTGGAATTTCCAGAGAAGTCGCACAAAGGCAGGCGTGAGAAGAATGCGTAAGTTTTTTTGCAGACTCAAGAAAACTTTTTCTGAAATGAACTCCTTTCACCTCACAAAGCACAATACCCTCCTTGTTCAGAAATGGTAAACTTTTCCGTTGAAAATAGACTGTTTTCAGACTTGGAAGCTAAACACGCATGAGGCTGACGATTTTGCCATGCTGCATGACAGCCACCACATCTACTTTTTTGCTAGTTTCGCTTTTCAGTCGAATTCTGGTGCCAAAACGGTTGCAGCATTATTTATTTTTTCTTCCGTGTGGTCTGCGCGCGGTTCTGGTTCAACCGACACAGATTATTTGACACGCAAGTGGTTTGTTCATAAAAAAGTCCACTATGTGGGTGGCAATATCGTTCATATGTGCTCTTCAATGCAGTAAAATAGTTTACTGAAAACACGATACACTTAGCTTTGGTTTTATAAGCTTTTGTTCCAAAGTTGCAAATTTTAAATCGAACAGAAGCCAAGAAATAAGTGGAGTAAGCTACGACAAAGCATTTTTCCAGCGAACGAAGAACATAGACAGCTGTTGGATTGCTGTGCTTGACCGAATTAGCTGTTGCTTCTGTCAGAAGTGAAAGAAAACCTTTGTAACATTTCGTTTTTCTTTATTTTGCAGATAAAATATAAATTTTGCTACATTCACAAAAATTTCATTGGAATTCATGGCATAAAATTGCTTTCTCAAAACGCAACAATTAAAAAACCGGTTTCGAAGCTGACGTCAGATTTTTTCGATGTTTCAAGAATGGATTTGTGATGTTTCATGGTAGGTTGTCCAGATATGGACATGGACATCCTACCGTAACAAATCGAAAACCATTCCTGAAACATCGAACAAAATTGCTGAACGCCGCTGCGGAACTGGGTTTCCAAGACACTTTTCGCAGCTTTACGTTTTTTCAATAAGCATTGCTTTCGCCTATTTTGCCAGCCTTTTTTCACGTGCCATTTCACATTTCATTGGGTTAGCTGAGATTTTGCGCGCATTGAGCAAAGGTTTTGTCAACCCGTTTTAGTTTGTGGAAGACAGTTGTTGTTATCAACACATAATCTGCAGTTCTACATGGTTAAAATTTTGATCATTTTGAACGGTCCTTTTCCGCATAGACAAAATTGACACACCAGTTTAGTGACATTATCACAAAAATTCCATCTTTTGTTTGCGTAACCGCACGTGTTGATGAACGTGTTTTAACCGGTTTGTAATCTGGGTGTAGCGTTGTATTCAATTCAACAGCTTATTTTCAATTTTTTTTGTTGCAGCTCATTTTTGTTTACCATACTTCACTTTCGTTCGATGTTGTTTACATATTGTTATGACATGTAAACGAGATGAATTTCATCTTCATTGCAGCATTCATGAAACGGACCAAATGGACTGGAAATTACAAGTGACGAGTATTATATTATTGACACAATATATGCTGTCTGTTGAGAAACAAAACGCGCAAAAGATAATAGAAACTTATATGTGCGTTGGCGATTATAATGATCGTGGCACTTCTATTTTTTCAACTTTCGAATTTCATTTGAACATCCATTCTGTTGAATGAAAAACGTTGGTTGCTCAGCTAGGAAATTGGCCACATAAGGGGCTACCAAAACGCGTCTGCTATTGCACGTGAACGCGATTTCAGTAGTCATTTTCAGCCAACTAGTGTACTACTAATTTAGTATTTTGTAATTTTCTCCCGATGTTCGAAACCTTTTCAGCAGCACAGCCGAGGCCAAACCCACCGACTGCGTGGTTGACCCATCCCTACTCAAATCCACTTGCAACCACTCTGACAAAAACATGAAACGTCGGGAGTGAACAAAAAATGGAAAACTTTGACGACGTATTGACGAAGGTCGGTGGATGCGGCCGATTTCAGATTTGGCTGTTTCTCATCGCTGAGTATGGTACGTTTGGCTTGGCGGGCTCATTATTTTGTTTTTGGGACTGGGATCATACAAAAGCTATGATTGATTGTTATGATTGAAAACTATATGATTAAAAAACCTGTTATGATTGTCAAAATATTCACGCAAAAGCAATTCAGTCGAACTGCCCAGTGTTTTATTGGATCATAAAAAACTGTTGTAATTTAAAAATATTCACACCAAAAAATTCATTCAAACAGCAACAGTTCAAAGAAGTTTAGTTTGATGAGCGTTAAATTTTCTTGGTGCTCCGCGCTTGACTTTTTTTGGAATGAACTTTAACATGGAATGAATTTTGGAACTCATTTTGGAACACGGAATGCATTTTGAAATGGATTTTGGAATGGATCCTTTTGCATTTTTTGCGCGTCTCCCGCAGGTCTGAATCTATCCGCGCAGCCAAGCAGTTTGTTCATGATGTTCGGCGCTGCCTCGCCGACGTGGCATTGTGCAGATGCACGCATGCACAACAACACACTAGTGCACAGCAAAAACAACAATAACACCACCACCACTCAGTGTCAATTGCTCAACCAATGCGATACGGTGCACTTCCACGAGCAGCTAAACAGTGTCGTTACGGAGGTCTTCATGGAGAGATGCTGTTTTTTTGAATTTTTTTGTTTTCAAGAGAACATAAAGTCAGAAAAAACTGCATCTTTTTAAAGTGTGGTATGGCAGTTTAAAAACACACACCATGGTTGTTTGTTTTCATTGCACAGTCCTTAACTCTGTCACATAATCAACTAGCAGATTGGTCGGTGATCGTGATGCATGCATTCTTGTGCAAACCAAGCTCCGCCTCTCCACAGCAATGTCTGCATAGAGTGCATACAACACGTGATCACCAACCAATCAGCTACTTGGATATGTTATAGGGTTGCACTGCATTTACAGTTCCGCCTTCTGTGCGACCGTTCGTGGATCGGCGAGTTCGTGACGTCGATGACGGTGCTTGGCGTGCTCATTGGTGCGATCGCCTTTGGACAATGCGCCGAACTGATTGGCAGGCGATGGGTACGGTGAAAAAGTAAACTCCCACTGTTGGCAAGCCGCACTCCCGACACCTAAATGCACCAACCATCTCTTGCGTTACTTGCGCGAATAATTTCAGAGACTATTTTCTAAATTTCCATTGAAAAAAAAGAGAAAAAAAAACAAAAAACACAAATAAGAAAAATAATAAAAAAATAAAACCAACTGCTTTTGTGTTTTCTTTTCAGTCGATGGTGGCCGCACAAACGATGACCGTGTTCTTCGGCATCGCGGCGTCGTTCGCGCCGAGCTGGCCGATACTGCTCGTACTGCTGTACGTTCGCTCTCTGAGAAAATCTATTTACAGCTGCGTCTACGTGATCTATCGTACATACTGTACCGTGTGAGACAGGTCTCGGAACTGCTGTAGTGTGTTTTGTAGATCACCGCTATCTGTCCGACTTCGTTCTCTTTCGTGAATGTGTCGTACCTTGTCTCACGGCAGATCATCTTGTCCGGTCTAAACGCAACAGTAACAAACCGTTTCGCGTGTTCAACCGACCGGTTAATCGTGTTCCACGTTCCTTTTGCACATCACTACTTTTGTCTTCTGTTTTTCTTCAGACTGCTTTGCTGTAGTGGGACCGGCGGCGTGCTGAACATGGCGTTCGTACTGACGCAGGAGTTCCTGACGCCGAAGTTTCGAATCTTCTTCGCTTTACGTGAGTGAAAAAACCGACCCTTCCAGGCATCGGAAAACGTTTTTTTTCAGTAAAATTATTGCGTTAATTTTTCATCGTTGTTGCTGCTGCAGACGGCGTCAGCGCCGGCATGGTCTGGTTCGCGTTCCTCCAGTGGGCGTTCGCCGACTGGCGAAGGATTCTGTTCTGGGCGAACGTCGCCGCGCTTGCGCCGCTGATGATCTTTATTCCGTTCGTTGGTTGATGGTTTGTTTCGCTGGATCACCCTCGTGGCCTGTTGGTAGCGCGTTAGACTATCGGTTGTGCGTTCGGGTGATCGAGTCCCGCCGAGGGATGTTTTGGCACTTAATAACCAGAAAACTCGATGAGCGCCCTACTCGATGGCGTTCTGTACGGTTTTCTGGGTTAAAAACGTCGCCTAAAGTCCCCAACAACAACAACAACCGGTATTCACTCACTCTCACTCCCGTTCACTTAAGGGTGCAAACACATGGATTTCCCGATCGATTCCCAAAATGCACATGATGCCATTGATTGCAGCACCTCGTACGAGTCCGCTCGTTGGTTGTACGAGCACGGGCATGTGCACCGGGCGCAGCGTGTCATCGACAGGGTACGTCAGTTTCGCGAATGAGCTTTCGGTGGAGAAAGACACGCAAAAAAGTCATCATCAAATTTCACAGACGAACGTTTTCGGGGTTAGCCCTAGCTGAAAACATCGCCTAAAATTCCAACAGCAGTCAACCGACGACGACTGGGATTGGCTCGTCTTCGGTGTCCGCTCTGGGAAGGGGGCACTCAGTAACTTTTCGACAACTTTTGTGTCAAAAAACCGCACAACGAACGACAACAGGTGGCACGAATCAACGGTGCTGCGCCGATCCGACTGGCGAGTCTTCCGGAGCGGGAGCAGCACCGTCGAGCGCCGCGCAAGCACAGCTACCACCATCTTTGTCACACGACGCAACTGACCAAGCACTTGATTGCGATGCTAATCAGCTGGTGAGAGAGTTGCGTTAACCGGAATGCGTTTTTTGCACGTCTCGAAGGGTATGTTAGCGTGAATGTAGAGAGCAACATTGCGCTCGAAATACAGGCTTTCAGCAAAAAAAGTCGTTGAGCCTTGATCGATCCGATCAGATTTGTGTTTGCAAAAAAAAAGTTCTTTACTAAATAACGCTGTGGTGCGCAGGTTCGCGTGCAGTCACGTCACGTACGGTCTGATTTTCAACATCAAAAGTTTACCGGGCAACCGCTACACCAACGCCGCGCTGTTCGGCTTGCTCAACTTCATTGCATCTGCATCGACATTGGTCACAAATCGGTGGTAAGTACATAAGAGCGGCATGTGTTTGTGCTGTTTTGCATAAAAGTAAATAGAAATTTTGCAAGCTACGTACAAGAATGTGTACAATTAAACAAAATGTTGATGTCGTTGTTGTCTTTCTGAGCAGTATGGGCAGACGCGCCCAGCATCAACTGTCGATCTGGTCGATGGCCGTCTGTTTGTTTGTGGTCGTCATCGCCTACGCCTGGCTTGGTTTGTCATCGAATTCTTGACGTTTAACTGAAAAAAATCCGTCGATTCAGACAATTTTAAGCACCGCCGTTCGATTCATTCACGCTTTTTTTCAATTGCATCTGTTTTCCGCAACAAATCCGGCGCTCAAAGTTGCTTAGCTCACTTGGTGGCTTAGCGTTTGCGAAAAAAAGTCGCACTAAAAAAACTCGTTGGTTTTTGATTTTGAGCGGTTTGCTGCAACCGAAGATTTTGAGCAAGGCCACTCATTGAACCCATTAGCGATCATTTTCACATTTTAATCGCACTTTTCGAATTCAGATGGCGTTTCATTGGTGGCGCCCTACCGTGACGCGATCATCACCTACACCGCATTGTTCGGCCTGTGCATGGCCGGGCCTGGCTGGATCATTTTTTATTTGTATTCAGTCGAACTGTTTCCGACGGTCGTCAGGTGTGGCACTAAACCGGCATTCATGAAGCAGTATTTAGTGACGCGTAACACAGCTACGCGTCACTAAATACTGGTTCATGAATGCTCCTTAACGTTTTTATGGGTGTTACTGTATGAGTTAGCATCATTAAATCTTCTTGACTTTTTGCTATGTACTGTGGCTCTACATTCCTTTCTGCTGCAACTCCGTCTCATTCATCATAAAAGATTACTAAACGAAAGTGGAAAGAATTTGAGAATAAATTTTATTCTGGCGTAACAGTTACAGTACCTGTATCTGCTCAAAATGGTCCGTGAAAAGACTGATAGATACGACGAAACACCGAACCACTGAAGCAAAAACAATTGTAGCGTGACGATGCAACGTGAGCGGCGGTTCAAGCAGAGCTGGCAGCATCGGCGGCTGTCTTCATTTGTGACCGTACCGCTTTTCGTCTCATTGCTCGGTGCAAACTGTTTCTTTGTGATTCGCTTCATATGCAAGGCAAACTTTGCAACAAGTTACGAAACATCCATCGCGAGAAACTGGTCGGGCACTCGCAGAAAGGTGAAAACCCAGCAAAAACGTTTTTGAAAATTAAGTCTGCGGGGAGCCTGCGGCTGCAAATGGCATATTGCAGTTTTAGAAATGCGAGCTGCCCGCATCGTCTCCATGGCACCCATCAATACTGGAACATGTGCTGCCGTTGCCTCAGCCACACCGATGTGCTAAAGTGCAGGTCAGAACTATCACTAAGATACAAATCTTATCCATGATTTTGCAAAAAAAACGGCCGACTGCATGCGAACAGCATTGTATGTATTGTTTGTTATGATTTTGGCTTGCCTTCTCATGGTGTCACTGCCTTCCACTTCTCTGGCATCATGCCGTGCACTGCAGAATAAAACTGACTGACTGATTGACTGTTATGAACGGATTGGCCCTTCATTTAAAAAAAACTAATAATCAACCACCAAAATAGCACCAACAGGCTTTTGTACTTCAGCCGCAATTGGCTAGCCTCTCCGCAGACGGTGTGCTCCGTTTAAACGACAGTGAACTTGGCCACTTGCCAGACAAGGTCACGTGCTATTACGAGTGCTTCCATCGACCTGCCACTGGCAGCGACTGGGACGTACCGGTGTTTGCTAACAAAGTGCCATTCGAGGTGCGACCTTTCTTCAAACATACAGTGCAACTCTAAAACACATCCAATTTAGCTGATTGGTTGGTGGTCACGTGATGCATGCGTTCTGTGCAGAGGAGCATTGCTGTCGAGAGGCGGAGTTTGTATTGCACACAGAAAGCATGCGTCACGTGCGACCACCGACCAATCAGCTAGTTGGTTATGTTTTCGCGTTAAACTGTGATTTTAAGCAGTTATAAAAAAAGTTTTGTCACAAAATTGTTTGTGGCAAACTTTTCAAATTGGTCAATTTATTGAATTTTTCCAGCGCACCGCCAAACCGAACTGCGAGTTCTTCACGGTACGCTGCGTGCCGAGGCACAACAACAACACGAGCCTGGTGTACCTCGATTCGTTCGCGCACGTGCACGCCACGTGGACAACGGCGGAACTGGCGAACGCGAACGCACATCCGAAAGCATCCGTGCTGCTGTTCATCATCGACTCGTTGTCACAGCAGAACTTTCACAGAATGCTAAATAGAACGGCAAAAGTGCTACAAGCCGACTACGGCGCCGTGCTATTCCGGCAGTACTCGAAAGTGGCCGAGAACAGTCTACCCAACATGGCAGTGATGTTCACAGGCAAGCTGGTGAACGGGTTTGTTTCATCTTGAGAAAAGGTTTTTTTTTAATTTGCATTCGGTTCGATCAACCGATCCCAGAAACCCGAACGTACTAAATCTGGTGGTTTGGTGTGCGTAAGATGAGCGAATATGTGCTCTCACCACGAGAGAGGCACGAACTTGCGAAAACTAAAATCGTTTTATCGCAGCATTTTTTCGCAGAGACGTAACGTTTCAGTGGCAACGTTTTTCTCAGTGTAAGAGACAAGTTGATACGAATTTCAGGTCATTTTCAAGAAGAACTACGAAAATACAGTCTGATTGATTGGCCGTTCATTTGGAAAGACTACAAACATGAAGGATACAAAACCTTGCTACTCGAAGAGCGCATCGGCTCGTTCTTCCAGAAATGGGAAGGCCTCCGTCGACAGCCGACCACGCACTTTTATTTGTAAGCGCAACCAAACGAAATAACCTTGATAAAAAAAACTTGAGGCCAATTTATGCACCCAAAATTTATCCGGAACGTCACGTCACGTCACGTCACGTCACGTCACGTCACATCACGTTACGTTACGTCACGTCACGTCACGTCACGTCATGTCACATCACGTCACGCCACGTCACGTCACGTCACGTCACGTCTCATTCATGTAGCAGACTGTACAACTAAACTGTGGTCGTTCGGATCCACATTTCAATTTCAACGTCTAAAATCACATACATCATTCGCTGAGCTTGACCAATTACCAAATTCCTGAGACCGTACCGTAGTTCAGGCCGTACGCTGTACACCAAGACCGTATCCGCCAACTGTGGAACTCGAGAGTCGAGAGCAAGCTGTGCTACGGTAATCGACCGTACTACCACCAGTGCCTGCATTATCTACGGTCGTTTTTCGCGGCATATCCGCCCGAAATTCCAAAGTTTGCCGTCAGCTGGTTGAACGACTTGAGTCATAATGACGTCGCTCAGGTATACGACTGTTTCTGTGTAGGGCGGACTTTGGGATCGGTTTTTTTGGGGACAGATTTTTTGAAGAGGACGACTATATAGGCTTGTCTGTGCGTTCGGAAAGGATCGGGCCCTCGCCGAGGGGTGTATAGGCACTTAATGACAGAGAAAACCCGATGGGCGCCCTACTCGACGGCGTTCCCTGCACCTGTAGGCTTTTCTGCGGGTAGCCCTGGCTAGAAATCCCCAACAACAACACCGGTTTTCGCAGATCAGCGTAGCGGACGAACAACTGGCCGAGTTTTTCGCGAGTCTCCACGAGGCGCTCCGTGACAGCTGGCTGATCGTGATGGGCGACCACGGATTCCGCCTCGGCAGCATTCGCACGACGCCAGTCGGCTACGTCGAGGACGCGATGCCGCTGTTTGCGATCGCACCGCCAGCAGGCGCCCGGCGCGTCCGACACACGTTGACGAGGAACTCGCATGTTTGCTGGTTGCTTTTGCAGTAAAAACTCCACATATTGAGGAAGATAGCCAAACAAAATGGTCAGCAAAATGTTTACCAGACATTGGTTGGTTGGTCGGTTGTTGTTGACAAATGTTGCTTGGTTATTTCTGCATCAGTGCAACAGAAAAAATGTATGAAGGAAAAAAAGTGCCGAGTTTCGTTGTTGTTTTTTGCAAATTTAAGCGCCATTCATGGAACTTGAAGCGCTGGCCTCACTTCACGCGACGTCACTCTGCTGCGCATTCATGACGCATATATGGTAAAGTGACATTTGCGCACCACGCCTGTAATTTGTACACCAAATTTGTGACACAGTTCGTCAGCAACCACTTTTGGTAACATTAGTAGAATCGTGGTCAATATTTTCGAGTGTCAAGTTGCCACTGGCAGCGGCACAAAAGCATTGGATCGGTCGCGGATTCTGTTCAGACGCCGCGTGCAAAAGTGACGCCGGCGCTTCAGCGCGCGCGCGCGCACGCGCGTTCATGAATGCGTTTTTATAGTCATCTCTGTGACGCACAGATCGTCAGCTCGCACTTTGACTTGCACGCGACGCTGGTCGACATCATGAACGATGGTCGAACGACGATCGCAAAACGAGGCACAGCCGGACAAAGTCTGCTGACGCCACTGCACCCACTGAGAAACTGTTCAGAAGCCGGAATCCCCGTGGAATACTGCCTCTGCGCCGGTCAGTGCCGGTGTGGAAGCGGAAGTTTTACTGTTCAAAGATTGCTTTTATGTTTTTTTTCATTTTTTATCGTTTTTGTCGTTGTACACACCGATTGATTGCATATTTGTATCTCAGAGCGCTTCCAGAACGACTCCAACAATTCATCGGACAACCCGATTGTGTTGCAAGCAGCTGCCTCGATTGTCAAACTGACCAACGAGCAGCTGCAGGTCAGTTCCGGTGTTACAGTCGAACGCCAAATTATCAGCTGATTGGTTGGAAATACGGTATGCATGCTTTCTGTGCAAACCAAACTCCGCCCCCATCCAATGCAATGCCTGCACAGAAAGCATGCATACCGTAATCACAACGAATCAGCTGATTCCCTATAATTTAGAGTTTGACTGTATGTCACTCAAACCGTCTGCTCAACATTTGTCTCAAATAAACAATTTGCACACCAGAATTACAGAACGGCAAAGTGGAGCACAAGTGCGCAATGGTTGATCGTTTCAACATTCAACAGTCCAACTTGTACGACATTGAAAACAACACAAAAGTGCGCGTTGTCATTGAACAGCTGCCGAAAGGAGGCTTGTTGGAGGTGGTTTTTTTAAAAAAGTTGTGGTGATTTTTTTCTCTGATTGAAATAATGGTTTCATCGTTGAAGATTACCATTTCCACCGTAGAAGATGTGGCTGTTCGAAGGCTCATAATTAAAGAAAAGGAAATTTTCAAAAGAAGCACTCTTTCCATATAATGTTCATCATGTGTAGTTGCCGAAAAACTTATCTGTTTCTCAGGCTATTTTTCTGGTGGCCAAGAAACCCGCCGAATCAGTGACAGAGCATGATTTACAATTGGTTGGCAACATCAAACGTATCACTCCATGGTGGGACCAATCGGCGTGCGTGTCCGCGCACGCATTGAAACCATACTGCTATTGCTTGGGATAATCGCAATATAATCAGCACGTTATCAGCTGTCAAATCGAAACTGTTCTCCATGGCAAATCGAATGGCAAGGAGTTCTCTACTGTATGATCTTTCATTTTGGTACCCGAGACCCAGATCCCAGATGCATGACGCGGGAATTCAAAATCAGCAATGAATTGCCACATAAACATTGAAACTAGTTTCTTTTCCCACGCAGTGGAGTCGCAGAGCCCAAAACTGATAATAGTTGTCAAAAATGTGGATCAAAACGTGTGATGGACGAAAGCGATCTTCTCAGACGCACTTTGTCACTGGCATTTGTTGCATGAGCGTGCGCACTCTTCCCCAATCACGTGGCACACCTCCAGTGCCGCAAGCACGGGGCACTTTGCCAGTTGATCACGACAGTGACTGTCTGAAACTTTCAAACATTATTTTTTAAAGCTTCTTTTGAACTATGCTTTTGGCAACTTCAAAATGGCGTGCCGTACGTATTGGTAAGAAAGTTGCATAAAAATAATGACAAGAAAAATGGACACGGACACCTTTTCAACCGAAACACGTGATCCTCAATTGGATCAAGTCAACCCAATTTTTTGAAGATGTTTTTCACCTGTTTTGCAATTATTAGTCCATGCAGCTGCCCACACCCGGTTTTTGGGTGTTGGTGGCAAAAAGATGTCATGTAAACTGAAAAAATCACGTTATCGGACAATTATACCGGTGGTTGTTGTTGGCAGCGCCGTGCTAAGCGGCGGCGGCGGCGTGTTCGTCAGTGGCGGGCCCCCCGTTGTGCGACCACTATCGCAGAGTCCGCACGCGTGCGCGCATCGATTGCGGTACCACCAGTGCCAACAGACAGCCGGCTGGCCGGTATAATGCGGATGCCGCTGTTGCACGGTCGTGTCGCTGCCTGACGCCGGTGCGTGCCACAACTGATTATAACTGTTACCGCAATCGAGCGCGTCTGCTTTGCGGCAGTCGACACCGCCGGGCTGCAGATAGTGAATGTTGCACAGGTACAGTGAATTTGCATGAACCTGTCACTTTTCTGGCAAAAATCACAGAGCAAGCGAATTTTTGAATTTAAGCAGAATGAACCGGAAATGGGTTTGGTCGACACCCAAAAACGCGCCATTTGTGGCTAAATATGTCGTTTTTCTAACTTTTACCCGTATTTTGCTCTTTCGCAGCCGCTGTATTTTGCCTGAGAAAGTGACAGGATTGAATAATGAACTAACTGTGAAAAAATTAAAAACCCAACTTTGTATGTGTAGTCCGTTCAACAGTGACGTGCACTGTCTGCGGTATAAACACACTCACAAATCAAGAAATAATCACACAAGTTTCCATTTCAGTTTTTTGCACACTGTTTATTGTAAAAATCGCAGCGGCAGATGTACCATACCGTATACGGACGATAGGTTTGTGGGGGAGCCCAAGTGATCGGTGGGCGTGGCGGCCAGGGTGGCGTGTGCGGATGCCACGTGTGCGGCAGCCATGGATTCCACGTTGGTCGGGTGTACCCTATGGGCGGAGAAAACGTTGTTGATGACGTCGTCGACGTTCCTGACCCTAAAAAACAAAAAAATCTATTCTTTGTGCTTTTGAATACCATTTTCCAATTCATTTCCAAGCAGGTTTTTTTGTTTTAATCCCACTGGGTACAATTGTGGGAGTTCGCTATAGTGCTTTCACCAGCAAGCTTTTTGTTTGGCGTTCAAAAGCGCTATCTGTTATTATGGAATAAATATGTTTTCTTGCATCTCCAATCTGTTTTGTCTTCTCTCGCAAGCACCGTATTCTGCGTAAAAAGTGACAGGTTTAAACAAGCACATATTGTACATGACGTCAATTCGATTTGATACGTTTGAATAAAGACTCTATAGCTGTTTTCGTCGCGCACACACGCACGCACACACCGGTACAACCAGCGATGCTGTTGATTTTCGCGATGTCAATCTCGCTGAAACCATTGATTTGGCCGATTTCAACACCCGGCTGCTTCGGCACAATCGTTGGACTGTATCGGTCGCGCGAAAACGCAGTTGGTCCGTAGTGCATGATTGAGCCTGTGCATCGAGTGAAGCAACATTTTGTGACAATCAATATATTACCAAGAATACAATAAATGTAGCATACAGTTTTCAAGTTCATACTGTATTTGGTTCTTTAGTTCCGTAACATTTGCTATAGTACCGTATGTACACTATACGCACCATAATCGTACGGAAATCCGAGATGAGTGATTTCGTGTTGGCCGAACTTTCTGAACTGACCTGAAGTTGAAATACAAGATTATAGGGCAAAATTTTTTGACAAGATTCACATGTGCGGAACCCAACACGAACCGTCTTGTCCCGGCTGAATATTGTGCCAGAGTACGCGGACGAATTGGTCACGGTCGGAGCGGGACTGCTCGTGGAAGAAGCCGATGGCGTGCATCAGTTCGTGCATGACGACTCCCTTCTTCTCGAGGCATTTCGTCGCCAACGACAGCTCCTGGCGACCGCCTGCACAGAACGAAAGTCAAGCTGTTGTGGTTGAGGATTCCGTTCTCATTCCAGTTATCAATTCTCGTGTTGATTTCATCTTTAGCCGATTATAGACACACCGGACTGCCAGATTGTTGTTGTTTTTCTTCAAAAAAAAACACTCAAAAACATACATAATTGCTTGACTACAATGTGTGACCGACCAGTTCTGCCGACTGCCGAGTAACAGCCATCGCCCGCTCGAATGAACACATAGTCACGATCCGTCAGTGACGCTCGCACAAAGCGCACGCACGTCTTCTGTTCGTATTCGAGTATCGCCGACGCAATCATGGTGCGCCTGCAAAATTTTTTTTAGTTGCCGGACTCAATATATTGTGGATTTATTCAAACGTGTCCGGACTAACGTGACGTCATTTTATTTAAAAACGCCCGTTTGTCAAAGTACAGGCACTAAAATTTCAGTTTGGTGTGACTGATTCGACATTCACCATTTATTTACGGGAAGAAATCGGCTAAACGGAAAGTCTGGTTTGCTGTGAACGACAAGCGCATGTTTGGCGGCACATGACGTCATTTCAGTGGGACACGTTTAAAAAAATAGGCCATACCAAAGAATGCTCCTTTTTGGAGATTCTGGAGTAGGGTGGTCAGAAACGCTTTATTGTTTCAATTTATGCACTATTTCAATTTATACATCAAAGTATTGAACTGAACCTATTGCACTTGCTACTGCACATTTCAGCGTGACAATTACACTTTGAAATGTGTTTAAATGTATCGGGTTTGGATTAAATTTTAAAATATCCCATTTGTGGTTATGTTTTTGTTTTTTGTTTTTTACAAAAATGTTTTAGCTACTCCGATTCCGTTCTCTCTTCCATCCACGAGCTCTTTATTCTGCGAAAAAGTGACAAGTTTAAACAAACAAACTGTATAGTCGGACTGAATAATTTGGGGCATTAGCTGATTGGCTGGTGCGTGACCGTAATCAGATTCAAACGCGGGCCGTTCAAATTGCAAAAACTCCAACATCCATATATGCCAAAAAAGCTCACGCCGGCGCCGTGTACTGCGTCGAGATGGTATACGGTATCCGCGACGTCGGCCACCGGAGATACTGGTGGCGAACGGCGTTCTGCTGCGTCTGTCCGCGTTTGATCGTCGTGTAGCCTTCGTTCAGGAACTGCACGACGTTGTGCTCGTTCAGGCCTTCGTTCGCGATGTCGCCCTGGAAGCGGTCGCCGCGTGCGAGCAGCAGCCGCCAATCGGCGTCGTTCGATGCTGACGCTTGTCTGCGGACGGACTTGGCCCGTTCAAAGTCGCCGTCGTTCAGTTCGGTCTCTTGCTCCTCGACGGAGTGGTCGATCATCATCTGGAAGGTGAATGCGATTGATTGGCTGCGCGTTCCAGCACAACTAACCAATCAGTTTCGTCTCTCGAAATTGCGTGGAAAATGGAAGCAAGCGTTGTTTTTTTTTAATTTTTTCCCTTTCCCAATGTATGGTGGAATGGCTTGACGGTTAACCAGGCTGCAATCAGCGTCACACTCAGAAAAAAATGTCAAAATTTTTCTTCCAAATTCTATTATTCCACAGTTTGGCATGCAGTTTGGAATATGTATTTGAACGTTTTTGAGCGTGTTTTTCTTCTCATGGAAAAGAAAGAAAAGCTTCTTATGGAGAACGTCTGTCCCACCGTGTTACTTGAATACCTCGACATCGGCTCCTCTGATTGTCACCAGTTGACAGCAGCAGAAAACGACAACACATGAGCGGCAAAACATTCCAAAATGAATTTTCGCAATAAATACCTCGTCTAGAAGCATTGATTTACCAACTTGGAAGTTCGCTGCAGGCAGCTCGCCAACTGTTCCAGCAAATGAGCAAATAAACAACCAGTTATTTTTTAAAAGACATAAATACTTAGAGTTCAAACAGTTATCAGATATACAAATATTAATCGGTGATTTGCCATGTGTAGTGTCATTCGGCGAGCCTTCAGCCGTTTCGACTACTCGGCCAACACTCGTTTGAATGAAGGCGCTACAAGTGCCGGGTGTCAGTCGAGCTAAGCTCATAGCTCATTCTTTCAGGCGACAGGGCAGCGTTACTTCAAAAAGAACCACGGAAGTAGGCACTATCTTCCGTTAAAGTTACTGCGTGTCGATTCCACCAAACGTTCGATCTAGGGCCTTTACCTAGAGACGAGTTTGGTTTCACCGGATAGCAACAACTTTGGTTGGTTGCGGCGGTTTACAAAGGTTGACCTACGTTATTCGGCGGTTGTTTCACCAACGGACGAAAACTTAAGTCAAGAACAGTTTTTATCAGTACTCAAACGGTACCACAGTTAATATAAAAATACAAGGCAAGGGCACGAAATGTTGATTCACATATTGAAATGACAGTATAGGTGACTGTATTGAAGAGAGATAATGTAGCAGTTGTAGCATCTGAATCTCGGCACGAATTCTCGCCTTTATATAGGTTTTGGAACCCATATAACTGCGTGAATGAGTGGCAGAGAGCAGATAATGGCTCAGTGCAAAAGTTAGAGAGTATCAATTGTGTGTGTCATTATAAGCCACTGTGTGCGTGATCGCATTCAGTGTGCAGCGTTCACTGTGTGCACCATCACAACGGGCGTTCCACCGCAACGTTTCAACACTAGCCGTATAGACGCGAAAGTAGTTTAGCGTTCACAGCAGACGACCACGTGGATGGACAGCGCGTGTGGCGGCTGCTGGCGAATACGGCGCTTTAGAGTTGTGTGGCAGAAATACACACTACATCACCCCCGTAACTGCGATATCGATGCCCCTATCGATCTTTTTGCTAGAAGTAGGTTTGAGAAAAGAGGCAAAGATTAGGTTATAGTGGTGTTGGAAAAAATAAAAAATAAAACCGTAAACTTTCTTTCTACCTCTGGTTACCCATTTACGTTACGCGTGCAGTCGTCCATTGATACCACTGACCACATTCCACTGTGCGTGTGTGTGCGTGCTCGGTACCCTTGACGATTTTCGGCGCACGTGATGGTTAGTGCAGAAGGTTTTTAAAAGAAGTTGGCATTTGTAGATTTTTTTTACCAATGAATTTAAAGTTGTTGGTTTAAAAGTGTGTGACATTTTTCGTAACTCTTTGTCATCATACTTTCAGTGGCTCTTTTTGTTCAGTTTGTCCAACCTTGTCAGAATCATGAGTTCGCCGAACGCGACGAGCAAGAACGATCATGACGGGAGGATTAATCTGAAGCCCAAGTAATTGTTGGGTTGCAAAGTTTCAGATTGCATCCGAGGTTATGCAGTGTTGTTCGCTTCACAACCAGTTCTTTATTTGGCGAATACTGTCCATTAGCAAGCCATGATAATCTTGGCGACTCTGTCGACGAGCGAGTGTGACCTGTCTCGCATATAGATCGTTGCGCATTTAATTGTTCCGCTTTGAATAGTGTGCGCCCATCAACGATGAGTGCAACGACCCTTTTCATCTCGAACAAATTTTGTTTGTGAGCAGTACCGGGCGTGCATTCCCAGCGCATAGGGAGTGACTCCACCAGCAGTGGGTGCCTGCAAAACCTTGTTTAGTTTGTGCGCAGTACTTTTCCACGTGTTCAAGAAATGAAAAGCACTCGTTGGTACATCAATAAATGTGTGTTCAGTCATTACGACTTTGGAACCCACCAACGATATGCGAAGGATCTTTGCGGACAAGCGCGTTTTTATCGATCTTTGCATTTTTTGTGGTCGATTGCTCATCAGTCAAGACGCAATTTGCAATGATCTTTTACAGCTTTTGGAACTTTTCGTATTCACGCATCAGTGTGAAGGTGTTGTGAGCTTTGGAATGCTTATCCTCGATGACGGGTTTCTTTGCATTTCAAAGTTTGCAGCGATTGTTCAGCTGCCCTTGGCGGCTTCGTTAACTCTACCCGCTGACAAGTTCTCGACTACTTCGAATTCTGCAATAATAATTGCGATTCTACGTAGTAGTTCTTTTTGTCGCCCCAATGGGTTTGTTCATTGTTGCCTCAAGTTTGATTCTGGACGTTGTATTTTCAAACTGTGAACACAGATCGCCACTGAGTAGTGACTCAGTTTTCGAGTACGATGGTGTCAGTGTGGTCGACATTAGTCGCAGTTTCCTTGTGTGCATAGTTATTTAAGTGCAGCACAGGCTATTTTTGGTCCCTGCACATTTGGTGCTGGTTTGTTTTCAGCTGGTCGCTGAATATACCAGGTGAGGGTTTGAAACATTTTTATGGCGCACAAAATTTGCGCGCTTAGTTTTGTTGTAGCGAGGAATTTGCTCGCATGATGTTTGCGAAGCGCTGAATTTGCGCGCTTCGTTTTGTTGAAGCGAGGAATTTGCGCTCTTCATTGTATTGAGGCGCGGAATTCTTCGTGGTTAAATTACTGTATTTGGTTCATTTTTCCATTGAATGAGTATGACATTCTGCCATTAGTTGAATGCTCAACTTTTTTTTGTGGAGAATGCTAACCTCATTTTTTTTGGAAAATTGGTTTTTGAAGGTGGATGTGGAAGCTGGCCAGTATGTTTGGCCATTTTGCTTTCTCCTCCTTTCCTTCTCACCTGTTCGGTTGAGAATTCAGGTGAATTTCCCACACCCATGGGTTGTGGTTGATTGGTTCTTTGTTGTTTCGATGTTTATTTTGTCCAATCAAATTATTTTTAGTCGTTTTCAATTTTTCCGTGGTCGTTCGTCTGAGTTTTTGGTCTTCAAATTTTATTTCTTCACTTCAGGTCGCTGACAGAAAACACGATTTTGTTCTCATCAGCGGCATTTCATGAAGAAAAAAAATTGAAAGAAAAATTTCTCATTGACGACAACTGCACGAATTCTTGCTCAACATGTCTCGTGCGTCCGGATCTGGCTTGAATAGCACCGGCGGCAGAGGTGAGAGCTTTTTATTTTGTCCAGTTTTTATTTTCAGTTCTGTGCAGTTCAGCTTTGGGTTTGCGCACTTTAAATTTCAGTCAAATCGATTATTGATTTGGTTTCCATTTTTGTGTGCAGCAATTTTTAACTGAAGCGCAGTTTTGTCTGTTCGTGTCGGTGCTCAAAAAAACTGAATCAGATTCAATTTGACTCAATTTGATGTGGGCAGCCTTTCACGTTCAGCGTTTTTTGTGTATGTGAGTCGAAAACTCACTTTTGTTGAATCAGTTTTTGCTTGGGTGCCAGAAATTTCAAACAAGTTTCGTTTTTGTTCCTGTGCACTCAGCTTTCTGTATCATAGTCAATTTTCGATCTTTCGCATGCACACGAACCAAATCAAACTTGGTTGAGTTTTCTGTTCGTGTGTGCGGTCTTCATGCGACCGAGCTTTTTTCAGTTTCGATCAATCCATGCACATGATTTTTCAGTCAAATTGGTTTTCAATTTGAATTTCATTTTCATATGCTGGATTCAAACTAGGAATTGTTCCATGTGGTGTACGTGCAAAAACGTATCCAAAAATTATTTTTGACGTCATGTGCACGATTTTCACGTTGGTTGTTTACTTGTGCAAAAGCATCAAGCTGAATCATTTTCAGTTCGTGTTGTTTCGATTTCAAGCGTTTAAAACTGAATCAATTTTTGATTCGTTCTCTGTGCACTCAAAATTCCAAAACAATTAATTGATTTTTAGGTAGCAAGTTTTGCTGATCATTTCACAGCTTTATTCTGCGTCCCATTTTTCAATTTCTGTGTGTGTCTTGGAAAATTTTAAAGCACACAGTCAAATCGATTTTGGGTTGATGTGGTGCATTAATGCACCCCCGCAAACTGCGATATTTTGACATTTTTTTTATTTGCAGAAGCCAAGGAGAACGTAGCGTCTGATGGCCAAGTGCATCAACCAGAGGCGTCTGCGGCCACGGTTTAAGACACGGCGATCGCAAGTGCCAGTTCAGGTCTGCTCGCTTGATTTTTCTGAAGCGCGGGATTTTTATTTTTATATTTTGTTTCTCGTTTTCTATGTTTGCTGTCACGCAAACTAAGAAAGTTTGAAACTTGTTTATTCAGCTTTATTCAGCAATCCAAGTTTTCAGCAGTGCAATTGCACCCCCGCAACTGCGGAACTTCAGCTTAGGTTGCTGTTTTTAAAGGTTATGTTTGCGTTTCAGTCGACGAATCGCGGTTGCGAGTTCAATGCCGACTGCGCATTCTGTTGTGTCGGAATTCTGAATTGGATAATGATTCAAGCAAGACACAATGGCCGTTCCAGCGTCTGGTGGACGGCGAGACGTTGTCAAGTCTGGCAGCAACAATATTAAAAGATGCGAAATTTTTCAATTAAGCTTTCTTTCAATATGTGGTGCATTGTGTTTGGTGTTATTTTTGTTTCACATTTCTTTCAGTCACAATCTTTCGTCTTTTCAAGAACCAGTTTTAAAAAATCTGTTCTTTCAAAAACTAGATGCTCAATGAAAGAGTGTTTTAACAACAAAAGAAAGTTTTCATTCCCTGTTGCTAAAGTTTTTCAGAACGTTTCCATAATTTATCCATCACGTGTTCATGATTTCAAAATTACGTGTATGTTCTTGTGATTTTTTATTCGCCATTAGCGCTGTAAGCGCACCATGTTTCTGGCGCGGCACAACAGGCGTCAGTTGATGATTGGCTGTGATGAGCCTTCTTTTGTATTTGATAGCAGAGATGAATCGTGAAAAATGTAGCCGCAGTAAACAATAATGTTTCTGCATGCTTTCTATTATTCACACGTTTCATAATGCCATTTTACAGTCCCTCTTTCAGCATTTCAGCTTTTCATGAGGTAAATTGATGTTGTTGTTGTTGTACAAAGAGCATTTATACAGTGGTGAATCAAAACAGGATTCATTCCCATACAGTATGCAAATTGTACCGGATGTTATTTCCATTGTAGTTTGTATGAATACAAATTGCTCTGGATTTTGGCTCCAGATTGGTTTGTATAACACACAAGTTGTGATTGGTAGCTGTAATCCAACTGTGAGTTGACGTGTAGGTGAGAAACCAAAATGTTACTTGTAAGTATGGTTAATCACTTTCACTGCTTTTTCAGTTTGTTTGCTGCTGCATAGTAACTGTTTCAAGGATGTCACTCCTTGAAGTGCTAGCAGCTCTTGGTGTATCGACGATCGATGATTGATGTGATTTATCAATCGTCGTCGGTTGTGGCACTGGCGTTACGAGCTTGAGTTTCGCTCCAGCGGGGAACTGAAATAAGCCAGTACGCAGCAGTTCCGCAGCTTTTGGCATGGTGTTTTGTTTGCCATTGATGGTCTTGTACATGCGGTGAAGTCCGAGATAGAACGTTTGAGGCGGAAGAGCAGGCAAAGGCAGGTTGAGCTGTACGGCTGACACCTGTATTGACTGTCTTTCATTCCTCATGGACTTCACGGGTGTTGAACAACCCTTGCTCGCGCTTTTCGGTGACAGTTTTCGCTTTTTCATCTCTGCAAACACTGTACGAAAGTCGAGCTCGGTTTCGTTCAGCAAGTGGCGTTTTAGTGTTGAATGCGATTTTTCCTCAGTGTCTAAGAGTGACTGAGCTTGCTGTTTCTGTTTCGAGCGAGTCGGGATGAACGAACGTTCAATTAAGGTTGTTCGTCTTCGTGGCTTGCTCGTCAGCAAAGGTGCACGTTCAGAGCTGTTCAAAAGTTCAGCCGTTCTGTCTTCACGCGCTTCAAGTTCCATTTTCTTGTGCCAGAATTCACGCAGTTTCTTGGCCTCCATACGGTTATGGGGCGGTATCACTGGCGTGTTGTCTTCACGAGATCGTGGTTCAGACAAGTGCAGCAGCTCTTTGACTATGGCTGGTTGAGTTGGTCTCAACTCTTCAGACGCAAAGTCGATAATGGGTGAGTCTGCGTACATCAAGTCAGCTGGTGTGTAGCTGAGTTTTTCATAGGCTCTTGGTGCTCGGATTGAATCACCAATCCAGGCTAGCCAGAAGTCGTTTGTTTGCTTTTCACGCAATTCCATCAATCGTTTGTGATGGATAAAATCGATGTGAGTCACGGTAGAATCAAAATCAGGTGCGCCCAAAATGTATTTTGGTCCTGCGTTGATCAAGATTCCATGTTCATCATCGAAGAAGCGATGATAGTCCGTCATGGACTTCATCCATTCACGGTTTTGTCGGTTCATTGCAATCGGCAAAACACGCTCGATTGGAATGCGCCGGATTTGTTTGTATTCCGGCTGGTAGTCAGGTGCGCGATAGATGTTGCGATATGGGTACCAATTCAATTGGTAGGACATATTGCCTTGTTCGTCTTTCACGCGAATGATTGGTGTGTCCATTAGATGTTTTTCGATCAGGACACGTTCCAGCTCCTTGAGCTTGTGAGGGTAAGGTTCGTCGGTGTTATGCGCAAACCACATTTCGTAGTCAGGCATGGTCTTCAACCAATCGAAATTTTCCCTCTTCGGAATAATCGTTTGTTTCTGTTCAAACGACATTTCGGCAATAGCTTTGATTGCTGGATCGTAGTCAGGTGAACAGAACACATTTTGGAATGGAAAACGATTTTTCATCGTTACCATGCCTTGATCATCAAACATGACAATCTCAGGCATCACCTCGGTGTCTGTTTCATTTTCTGACCGATTGTTGTCAATGGTCAACTCTGCCAGCTTATTGCGAGCAGTTTCGGTCTTGAGGTCAGGCTCACTTTCATTTTTGTGGTCAGATAGCGACTGCTTGGGCAACGTGATGTCGACCGAAGCAAACGAATCGTTCACATTGTCATGACCTGAATTTTGGTCGGTTGACGTTTGTGCATTGTTGTTTTGCAGGTCAGTAAAATGCGGCTCACTTTCGTGATGCTTTTCACTGATTGAACTGTTTTCAGAGTCGAAACTCTGCTTGTCCGCGTTTGAAGGCGGTTCTTGCTTGGTTTGGGTTGATTTTGCACCCTCAGTTTCCGTACCCGTAGGTTTCGGTTTCTGTGGTGTTTCAACCTTAGGCGTCACTTTGGTTGAGTGAGCTTGATTTTGGTTGTCTGTTTTGAAAGCCAAAGATTCCTTCGAATTGTTCCGTGCTTTCGCAACAGATTTCTTCGAGGTTTTCTGTGCTTTCACACCAGAATCAGGCGTTTGTTTGCTTGTCTCGGTTTTCGAGTTTTTGATGGTGGATGGTGCTGATTTTTGGTTTTTCACCTCAGCTGGTTGGTCAGTTTGCACACATGGTTTTGTGCCCTTTTCAGGTTGAACCGATTTCAAAGATGCTGCGGCCTTGTTTGGGCTCACAGATTTCTTTGGTTGTTTTTCTGGTGAACCACATCCAAGGCACATGGTGCATGAAACACGTTTTGATTTTGATCGTGTTTTGCTGCAAGTGTGACTTGGGGTACACGGAATGTTTGACGTATCCGTGCGTGTTTGGTTCAAGTCATTTTGCGTTGGTTTCGGAGGCTTATCCAACGATGGAAGTGGCTGCAATGCTGATGGTCCACTGTTCGTGGTTTGTGCAAATTTGCCACTTTTCATGGTTGGGTCAGCTTTCTCCTTTTTCTGGGTTTTCACAGCAAATCCATGTTTGGAGGCTGTTTCAGCTTGAGCAAGTGTGGTGGTTGGTACAGCTTTAAAGGCTGATTCAACACGACCAGGCTTGTTAGCTGGCGCAGTGTGTCCAGGTTTGGAGGTTACTGCAGGTTGTTTTTGTTTGGAGGCTGATGTGGCTTTCAAGTTTTTGGAAGCCGTAACAGCTTGTCCACTTTTGGAGGCTGCAGTAGCTTGTCCATGTTTGGAGGCTGGTGTGGCTTGTCCAGAATTGGAGGCCAATGCACCTTGTCCAGGTTTGGATGCTGTGAAGACTTGACCCTTTCTGGGGTTCTGTGGCTTCAGTTTTGGTTCTTTCTGCTTCTTTTTGACTTCTGTCCACGCTTCTGGAGCGTTTCCAGTGTGGTCCTTCTTTTTGGAACTTTCCAATGGCGACACCACGTCTGTTTCGGCAAAGAACCCGAATTCGACGTCTGGCTGTTCGAAATCGTCTTCATCAGTGAAAATCACGTTGGAACGTGATTCAACGTCAGAAGGTTGGTCCGAGCCAGAGTTGGCTTGAGTGTCACCTTTGAAGCGTTTTGTTCCCTTGGTTTGGGTGCCGCTGGCTGTTTTACTCAGATTTTGCCTTGAAGGTGGTAGTTCCTTCTTTTGCGGATCTGATATCACTCCTTTCTTTTCACCAACAAAAGCACTGTCAACCTTTTTACGGGTCTTGGCGCTTCGTGGCACTGCTGTCGCAGTTTTAGCGATAGTCGCAGATTGCGAGTTCTTTTTCGCGTCTTTGGTTTGCGCATCAGAAAATGCGTTTTTAGCGACTTTCGCAGTTTGCACATCCTTAGATGCGTCTTTGGTGTGCGTACCCAAGGATACGTCTTTGATTTGCGCATCCGGAGATACGTCTTTGGCGATTTTCGCCGTGTGCACATCCGTGGATGCGGCTTTAGTTTGTGCGGATTTCGCAGTTTTCACATCCGAGGATGCTAGTCCTGTTACTTTCGCAGTTTGCACGCCCTTAGACGCGACTTTGAGTTTTGCGGATTTCGCAGTTTTCACATCCGAGGATGCTAGTCCTGTTACTTTCGCAGTTTGCACGCCCTTAGACGCGACTTTGAAGTTTTGCGGATTTCGCAGTTTCACATCCGAGGATGCTAGTCCTGCTACTTTCGCAGTTTGCGCATCCAGAGACGCGACTTTGGAGTTTTGCGGTTTTCGCAGTTTCACATCCGAGGATGCTAGTCCTGCTGCTTTCGCAGTTTGCGCATCCGGAGACGCGACTTTGGAGTTTTGCGGTTTTCGCAGTTTCACATCCGAGGATGCTAGTCCTGCTACTTTCGCAGTTTGCGCATCCGGAGACGCGACTTTCGTTGTCCGACGAGTGGTGCCATCCATCTCAAGTTCTTGCTCACAACAGGGTTCTCCACGTGTAGCGGTAGCCCTGCTTGAGTTCGTTCTCGAGGCGGAACCTCCACATGTCGGGTAACCCGAGTTCATGCTCGAGGCGCAGCTTTCATTTGTGTCAGTGCAATCCTCGTTCATGCTCGAGGCGTGACCTCCATTTGTGTCAGTGCAATCCTCGTTCATGCTCGAGGCGTGACCTCCATTTGTAGTGTCATTCGGCGAGCCTTCAGCCGTTTCGACTACTCGGCCAACACTCGTTTGAATGAAGGCGCTACAAGTGCCGGGTGTCAGTCGAGCTAAGCTCATAGCTCATTCTTTCAGGCGACAGGGCAGCGTTACTTCAAAAAGAACCACGGAAGTAGGCACTATCTTCCGTTAAAGTTACTGCGTGTCGATTCCACCAAACGTTCGATCTAGGGCCTTTACCTAGAGACGAGTTTGGTTTCACCGGATAGCAACAACTTTGGTTGGTTGCGGCGGTTTACAAAGGTTGACCTACGTTACTCGGCGGTTGTTTCACCAACGGACGAAAACTTAAGTCAAGAACAGTTTTTATCAGTACTCAAACGGTACCACAGTTAATATAAAAATACAAGGCGAGGGCATGAAATGTTGATTCACATATTGAAATGACAGTATAGGTGACTGTATTGAAGAGAGATAATGTAGCAGTTGTAGCATCTGAATCTCGGCACGAATTCTCGCCATTATATAGGTTTTGGAACCCATATAACTGCGTGAATGAGTGGCAGAGAGCAGATAATGGCTCAGTGCAAAAGTTAGAGAGTATCAATTGTGTGTGTCATTATAAGCCACTGTGTGCGTGATCGCATTCAGTGTGCAGCGTTCACTGTGTGCACCATCACAACGGGCGTTCCACCGCAACGTTTCAACACTAGCCGTATAGACGCGAAAGTAGTTTAGCGTTCACAGCAGACGACCACGTGGATGGACAGCGCGTGTGGCGACTGCTGGCGAATACGGCGCTTTAGAGTTGTGTGGCAGAAATACACACTACACATGTCAGCGTACAGATCGTTGGTGCACGAAAAGCCAATACCTGGGTTAAGGCAAACAATAATGATGTTGTGCTGCATGCCACCGATATGCGACAGCGCCATGGTACGCGGTGTGCGCTCGTCTGACGGAGATTCGCTGCATTGCGCAACCACAGCGTGAAAAGGTGTGTCATGAGTCATGGCATTCGACGCGTTGAAAAAAGATGTCCGAAAAAGTGTCCGAAACGGTTTCTGGTGTCCTGTCCGCCTGGGTGTCCCGCTTGGTAAACCGGAAATTTAAAAAAAATGGCACAAAACCACACTCGGCGTTACTTTCCGTCACGTGGACACCGTGCGGACACACACCCAGCAGGCGGACAGGAAATCGCCACGTTTTGGACACTTTTTCAAACACCTTTTCGGACACTTTTTCGGACACTATATCGGACACCTTTTTTCAGTGCGTCGCATGACACACAGCAAGAGCACCACGTTCCACCTTGCCGTCGCACACGCGAGGAGGTATGATCATGATGAAACGACACCACAAAACTCATATATCAGTATTATTCGCGCACGCTGCAACATCGCATCTGCATTGACCCTGCTGACAGCACGCGGGCTGCGCAAAGTGTCCACGGGCGTCACAGCGCTTGCGACAGTCGTAGTTCGCCAGTTTCACGCATCGCTCGGACGGCTGTCGCCGCGTGCTCGTGACGCGACACTGCGTGCACTTGCCCACGGAAGTGAACGACGATTTGTCTGGCGGAGAAAGTGGTGGAAGTTGCAAAATATTATGATCTTTTATTCTCGTCACGAGACTCAATGCGCGCATAGGTGGGTAAACAGTTTCATGCACGACGCGGGAATTCAAAATTGGCGCAGTGATCCGAGTCCTCAACATGGGGCAGAGTCATCTGAAAATCTGTTCAATACAATACTAAAACGGAGATACACTTCATTTCAAACAGCAAAAACTGCCGCACCATGAGTAGTAATGAATCGTGGTGCGGCGGTGTTCGGTGCCGGTGGTCGAAATCGACTGATCGGTGACACCCGCTGTTGACCGGTGGATGCCCGCGGTTGCTCGTGCACGAAATCCCCCACCATCGTCGGTTGGTCACCACGCACGTTCGTGAACGCCACCGGCTGCTGACGGGCGCAACAGTGCGCGAACAGTTTGCGCTCGTCCGGCGGCACGCAATACGTCCGGTCGGTCGGACAGAAGTTCGGCAGACAGCTGGCGCCAAACAGCGGTCGCGTGACGCCAGCTGTCGTGTGCAGCACCACAGCGTCGTCCGTGGGGCAGGCAACAGCGTAGCTCTGCGCGTACAGACCTGCGTTGACCGGTGTGTGGGTGGCAAATAGAGAAATTATTGCAAACCGGCAAACATCATATCACGGTCAGACCACAACATCTCAATCAAATCGACTGAAAATAGCGTGGAGGTCCATTATTCTTGTTTTCGTGATTTCTTGATGGCACTGCACAGAAAGACGCACTGTACTTCACGTTCATCAAAAAGCAAAAAAAAATTTGCTTTACTTCGCATCAAGATTTGGACCACTTCGCATTTGTCGATCTTCCCAGCGTTTTTCAACATGAATAAGCCTCCTGTCCAGCATTATTGTTTGGTCAACAAAACTTGTGGATCCTGTGTTGTTCCAATCAGTTCCAAACCAATAGTCCCAATCAGTTCCATACCAACAGTCAACCAAGTGAACGCACGTTGCACAGTGGCGTCACAGCAGACGGAGTGTCCTTCCTGTGACGTGCATTCGTAGCCGATTGGACACGCGTGCGCGAATGCTCTGTTGCTGTGGTGCGAGCAGAGCAGCACGCGTTTGCTCTTGGCGTCGATCAGCGGCTGACGACCTCCGTAGCACGGCTGGTAGTTATCTGCAGGCAGCAATAAATCGATCAACCAATCTAATCAATCAATCAATCAATCAATTAATCAATCAATCAACTAATTAATCAATCAATCAATCACCAATCACTCCAACAACCAATCAGTCATTGTTTAATCAACCCGGACATCAAGTCATTTCTCTTAGCCACAATACTCAAACCCAGTTATGTGTGCTGCTGATGAGATTTTGGATCAAATTCAGATCACATCAGATCCAGTCATTCAAAAAGCCGGACAAAGAGATTCCAACCTTGTTCACACGCGACATGGCAGTCGGTCCACGTTTCGTATCGATTCAACGGTCGATTGTGGAAGAGATTCCCATCGGCGCACGCTCGATACGCCAGACATTCGTTCAAGGACTCGTCAAAGAACCAGTGCGTCTGCGTTTCGTACTGGACGCACGTCGCATTCGCGACCGCCTTATGCGACCGACCAGTGGAGTGACAACGCAGGTTCACATTCGCGTTCGTCGTCACCGCTGGTTTCGCGCGACTTGACGGTGGCGGCCGTTTGGCGATGACGTACTTTGACGGAATTGGCGGCAGCGTCGCCATCGTGAAACTGTGCACCGGCACAAACTTGTTGGTGGTCTTGCGGCGTTTTGGTGTTGTTGGTCGCGCAGTGGTGGTCGTTTGCTGTAAAAACGGATGAAAAAATTATGGTGGGAGTGGGACCTTTTATTTATTTATTTCGTATTTACCATTTCTGAACTTCAGTTCTTGGAAGGTCTAAGATAAAGTATATACAGTACATGTACAGTCGAGCACTCTCAATAATTATAGGCAATCAGCTGATTGGTTGATGATCATCTGTGTACAGCCTTCTGTGTCCAACTCAATATCTCAATCAACTACCCGTATAACAATGCAGGGAATTCAAATATTTTAAAATGTGTCCATTCAGCTATTCGAAAGGATACCACGCCTTGACCATCGACAGCACACCATTCAAACAAAACCGCAGAGCAAGCGACACCTGTCGTTGGCGTTCGTTGCATCGCGCTCGATGCCAGGCGAGCGTACACTTATGATGCCCGTGCACCGCCTTGCACTCCGCCCACTCTTCCAAGTCGCACGTCCACAAACGGACGGGTGCACGTGTTGGTGGGAACGGGCTCGTTGCTGTTGATGTCCGAGATGTCTGCCGAACAAACAACGAAAAGAAATTGTGACCAATAGGGATCGCGAAACATGTAATAAATTGTGCAACATTCGGTTTTAAGGCATTCAAGGGCACCACTTGGCAGGACAATTGGCGCAGCATTTGATGCAACATTCGGCAAAACAATGCGTGTGCAGTTTGGCATAACATTTGGCGTTACATTCGGTTCACAATTTGTCGCAAGATTTGAGATGGTATCTAGATATTTTGTGCGTGACAATTTGCTGGAACATTTCGGCGTCACATTTGGCGTAAGAATTGACGTTACTATATGTATGTTCCACCGACCGAAGTGCGTGAGAGATGGCACTTTGCGTTACGCCATGCATCGTTGCACGCCTCGGCTGCATTGTGTTGCATGCATCTGGTCCATTGCTCACGTGTGCATGCTGTCAACTGCACGAACGGTCTGCTGCTGCGTGTTTCCTGCAACAAAATGAACCATTTCATCGTCCAGCCATTGTAGTGGACCAAACTGGAGCAACCTGTTGTTTCATTTTAGTGCGTTTATAAATCAACCATTAGACTAAAAGAAGATGTAATCTGAAAGGTAGGGGGTCGACGGTCACAACGTTTGTTCATGTTCTGCAAATGTTTGGTGGTGGTGCAAACTGAATACCACAATCTGAATATCTGGCTTAATACGTTTGTTCAACACAAAGGTATTTGGCACTTCTCTGGCCTGTTTCAGTGCACTAAAAAATAACGGCCCAAACGCAACAAGTTCTAGTTAAAAGGGGCCTGAATAGCAGCAAGTTCTAATCAGAGGGCACTTCGAGAGGAGTTGTTTCAAAGCATTTGGAAAGAAGCTTTTTTTGCACCAACGGCACAGATCTGCTGCAAGCGATGACCGCCGCAGTTGAACGTGGACACCGCTGTGAGCATACAGTCGTGCCACTGGTTGCACACGCGCGCCAGCAATTGAGTGAGCTGCGCTGATTGGCTGACGGTCGTTTGAACGATGACCAGGCAAACGAAGCATCGATACACAAGCAATACAGGCGTCATTGTTGTTCGTTCACCCATGTGGCATGTTCCGCCGCTTATTCGTTTGTCATCGCAAAATGCGCTCAAATGAGTGAGACACGCAAAGTCGTTGAGTTTGTTTTTGTGGTATTTGAATTTTTTTTGATGAATGTTCAAAATCACCATTTCCCATGTGCAGTTTTACGGCTCATTTGTGATTTCGTCGACGAAAAGCTTTTAAGACAGAGCAAACTGGTTTTCTTTGACTCATAACATGTTCGTTTTTTTCAGCGTGCATGTCTGTGTGTTTTTTTTTGTTGTGCAAATAATACCGCGCCTTTTCTTTCACATTTCCCTGTTTGTCATACGCATCTGAGAATTTATTGAAAACTAATACCGTGATTCATGCAAAACATACAAATGTTAATTATTATAAGAGGACAAAGAATACCTAATAATATTGTCACATGTCAACGGCGTAATACGAATACGTAAAATACACAATCGCAGCGCAGGCTGCCAGAAACAGCAACAGGGTCGCTTTCAAATAGACGCGCAACAATTCGCCATGCGTCGTCGTCGTCGTCACCAGCGCCGGGATCGGCCAGCACACCAGAAATATGCGCAAATAATGTCGCATGTCAACGTCAGCTGTCAAGTCGAGCTGACTGCCATTGCAGTCCGCAATGGTGCCATCAGCCGTCAAACTGAGCTCCGCGTCAAAGTCGTCCACTTCCAGCAGTCGCCAGGAAGCGGCACACGACACGCCAAACTCGTTCAGAGCGACACTTTTCACGGTCGCCACGATTTCGCCCGAGTTTCGACGACCGCGAATGCCGGCGGACGCGAAACGCCACGGAATCCGCGCTGCGTTCAAGTGCTCGATGACGGCGTCGCGAAGCGCCGGACCACGACGACTGTGCCTGCCGCGACCGGGTTTCATGACAGACAGCTGCTCTTTGCTGCTAGACACTCTTGACACAGCCTTCGCAGCAGTCAGTCCCCATCAAAGAAACTGACCTGCTCGGTTCAGCCAATCATGACAGATTGAAATATTGCCAGAATGCAATATTTTACAGTACCTCTTTCGCAACAGTATGACTGTGTGGTAATCAGCTGGCAGGCTGTGTGTTTCTGGAGTGAGTGCGTCCGCTGTGCCAATGTCAGGAAACCCGTGCCGGTGACAATGTGCAGCGTGTCGTAACTCTGGCTGCAGCGTGCCTTCTGTATGTGTTCGCGTGTTTGTTCGACCGCCGCTGCCAAATCGTAGCCGTGCAAATTCAGCAGCATCATCACAAATCAGCGTCTTCGAGGGCCGTATTTCTATTCGGAAGATTGGTTGGATTTCATGATGCCTGAAAAAATAATGAATGATATCAGATACAATTGGTAAAGCTACCAATGGGCGGAATATCACTGGTATACTGGCTCAGACAAAACGGGCGTGATTGTACTTTTTGAAATCGAACTACTGCACGGCATCATTGCGGTTAGAAATGAAGCTGCATGGCATACAGGTGTGTCAGCCGTAAAAACAAGTGAACTACGCAACGACAACGCACATGAAACACACATGATTGTAAATTTGAATTATAAAACGGCTACCACATCAAACTGCTACTGTCAAAACAGAAAGTGTGCACGGCCAAAGTGTCAACTCCACTGCTCACACAAATCGACGTAATCGGAAAGGGGGCGGTGCCTGTATTCTGTAATAATTGGTTCAATGTTCAGACTTCATTGTTTGGGTTACAGAAAATAAAAAATTTCGTGCACCCGAAGTTCTTCGTACTGTTGTAAGAATCATGGTTCCGCAAATCCGCGCAATTGTCTCCTCGCCCGTGTCGCGTCTACAATCAATTTTTTGCTCAACGCTACACGGCACTCATCAAGCAGTATTTAGTGACCGCTAGTCATGCCACGTTATTACATCGCTACGCGGTCACTAAATACTGCTTCATGAATGCCGCTTTAGTTTCGTCTGAAAAATTTGTGCTGAAATTGGATTTGAATGTTTTTTTAAATAACATTTTGAACTCTTGAAACAATAACTTTTGAAATCTTTGAACAAACGATAAACAAAAACACAAAGGCAAGGCACAAACGAGCATGCACGCGAGACAAGACAGAAGTAAGACAATCATTTTTAAATTTAAAAAATATCAATCGGTAAAACGGTCCAAAATGCCGATTTTGATTTTGAGGACCGCTGAGGGTTTAACATAAGAAACAAATTTTTGTTGTGCTTTTCAAGAATTGTGCCAAAAGTGAGGTTTTCAGAGCATATTAGGGAAATTTTTCTTCGAATTAAAAAATCGGAATCTATCTTTGTCTTTAAATTTGGTTTTTTTTAAATTTTGATGATTATTGTTTACAACCCTATTGCGTAATGCATCATTATTAAAACAGGTGCATGTGCAGTGGCGGTGGGCCCCTCCCTGCCCTTTAACACAGGAAAGAAAAAAATGCAAAAACTAAATTGATCATTTTCACCTTATAAAAAAGGCTTGGCTTAGGATTAGGATTAGGTTTAGGATTAGGAACCTACAACGACTCATTGCAAGCAACCTCTGATCAGAAATCAAAAAAATCACTTTTAAGTATGTGTACAAATCCCCTATTGTGGACAGCAGAGTGCATACTCGAGCAGAGAGACAGTTGGCGGCCAGAACTTCAGAAGGAAACCAAAAAATGGCAGACGAACTGGACAGTGAGTATGGTTTCGGAAGGGAAACTGCGTCGACGTCGGGCGAAAGTGTTCGCATTGGCCGGTGCGTTATTTTCTTGCCACTATTGAAAATTCAAATTCAATTTTTCAAACAATAATTCATCACAGTCCTTCATAGCGTCCTGCCTGCAGTCCTTTCAACGCTGTTTTTCGCGATTTTAAAAGTGAAAACAGAAATCTTTGTTTCAGAAAACGCAAAGATGAACTCGACGCCAAGACCCGGCCGGCGAAAGCGGCGTTTGTGGATCGTTCGTTTGTTGACAAGGAGAGAACCAGGTTTGTTTTCGTCGCAAGTAGATGTAAACTGTTTCTTTCTTGAGTCGTTGTTGTTGCGTAACTTTAGAAACTACTTTCGAAGATTTTGTCAGGCACATGGCGAGACAAAGTCTGTTGGTCAGCATGGACGCGGTACGTTTTGCTTTTTTTGTGACTTTATTCAATGGCCACGTGTTGCCTTGCCAACTGTTGTGGCGCTTTTGGCGAAGTTTTGATCGCAATTTGAAAGTACACCGGTGTTTTCTGTTTATCAATTTCATCAGAATGTGTTTCTTTTGTTTCATTCTGCAGCACAGTCGCCACAAGCATCTGATCAATCAGTATCTGCTGTGTTATCCGGGCGCCACAAAACTCCTGCAACGCGACACGTTTGTTTCGTCCATTTTTTCTGGTTGCCGTTTTTTGTTGAGATTTATATTTTTTAATTTATTTATATTTTTATTTTTTAACGCTGAACATCGGTGTGTGCAGATCGAGAGATCGCAACGATTTGGACGTCATCCGCAAAAATCACAAGTTCATCTGGGAGAACGGCGATGCCGCGTCGTCTTGGTGGGTTTTTATAGTGTAGTTCGGTGCAGTTTTTCTTTCATTTTGCATGTGATCACTGATTTCAAGTCTTTCTTGTTTGCTCTTGATGCGAGCGATGGGATTTTCCAAATAGCAATTTCGAGATCGATAATTTGCGTTTTTCAGGGAGACTCGTCTTGCGAAACGCTACTACGATAAATTGTTCAAAGAGTATTGCATCGCCGATTTGTCGCGCTACAAAGAAAACAAGGTCAGTTTGTTGATCTTAATTTGTTGTGCTGTTCTGTTTTTGAACACGCACCGTTCTTCCTCCCCTGCTCCGGCCCGACCCGACCCCAGTCTCGGAGGGGAGGTAATCATTTGAACTTCTGTCTTCGATGCGCATTTTTAACCCCCAGAAAATTTCTGGCCGATTCAAACTTTTGAAGAAAAAAAATCAATCAATCAATCAAGTTTATTTGTAACTTGTAAGCCTCACGGCCAGTTCACATCAACACATTCACAAAACTTCCATTATGCAGAACAACTTCACAGATTGCAATGCGTTGGCGCGTCGAAAAAGAAGTGGTCACCGGGAAAGGGCAGTTCATTTGTGGCAATAAACGGTTCGGTATTTTACGTTTCCTTTGTTTTTCTGAATTTTTAATCGAATACCCAAGAAAATTTCTCTGGTGTATGAAAAACGTTCAACTGTGTTCATCAGACAGAACATTCTTTTTCTCGGTTCATGAACAGATGCAACGAAGCAAAAACATTGACGAGTTGGGAAGTGAATTTCGGGTATTTGGAAAACGGCGAGAAACGAAATGCCCTGGTGAAATTGAGTGAGTGGTTGGTTGGGTTGGATTTGGAGGAATGAATGGACTTTTTTTGGATAGAGCAGTCGATTTTTTCTATATTATCGCATTCAATTAGCTGATTGGTTGGGGATGACGTGATGCATGTACTCTGTGCAGGCTCGTGCTGTGAAGGCGGAGTCTAGGACTACACAAAAAGCAAACATCACGTGATCACCAACCAATCGGCTAATTACATATGGCAAACAAATAGACTGTGCCAAAAATTTTATTGGCAGATTTCAAGTCAACAACACTTCACTTTCCAGGGTTGTGTCCGGAGTGCTCACAGAAATTGAATTTCAATCACAAGTGAGCAAATTCTGGTTTTTTGGTTTTTTTAAATTTGCAATAAAATGCTATGTCGTCATTTCCAGACGGAAAAAAGCCGAGAAGAAACCCAGAATAAAACATCGAAAATCGGCCACTTTCGAAACGGTCGATCTGACTGAGAAAGCCGCTGATAATCCTGCAGACGGTGGTTTGTGTTCGGAGTTCAACTTGATCGTTTGATAAGAAAGATTACTTTGAAAAGAGTATCTTGAAATGGATTTTGATCAAATTCACAGCGGCGGCGACGACGCCGTCGCAAGCTGAAAATGAATCGGAAACGACAGAACCGGTCGAAGCGAAACCGCAAATTTCCGCTGCCGATGCGTGGTCACAAGCAGCCGTCGTTGAGGAGGACCGCTCAAGGTATAATTTGTGAAATCTTAAGCGGCATTCATGAAGCTGTGTTTATTTGATGACGCATAGCTGTGTTAACACATAGCTCCGCGCTCACCAAATACTGCTTCATGAATGCCCGGCCTTCAGTTTTTTTGTTGGAGTCGTGAGTCCATTTGCTGCGGTGTACCGTGGTGCCGACTACGGCTACCGCAACACAGTTGCGGGTTGCCGTAGCCACAATTTTCTGCTCATCGCAACGAATGGAAGTTGTCGTTTGAATTTTTGAATGTTTCTTTAAAATATAAAAGACGTATTTTTTTGAATTCATAAAAAAGCCCTTGCAGAGACGATGAATTCGAGGAGTTCTTGGACGATCTACTGTTATAGTGATGCTGGACACTCGAATTATGTGATAATTCTGTTTGTAATGTTATGCTTTGTCGCGACTGTTTTTTGTTGTTATTCGGGATTCAAATGAAAAGCCTGGCAACATGACCTTGCTTAAATGGAGTAAAATTGCATGAAATTTTCGGTGTTTTGTTCAATGGAAGCGTTTTGCTTGAAATCACATGCTGGGCTGAACGAGACGAAGCTCAGCAGTACTTCTGAAACATACGATGTTCTCTTGAAAGTTAAAAAAACTGCACGAATCTGAGATGTGCGTGCGTTTGTGTTGTGTTGATGCAAGATGCAACATTACTGTGTTGATAAACAGCACGCGTTAGCTTCTATTATAGGGTTCTCTCCGCCCACACGATCACCACAACCATGGACAAGGTGCACAAGCCGCAAGAGAAGTGTTTCGTCAGTGACCTGATCAACGTGCGCGAGTTCTTCGAGCGCGCGCTGGTCGCCTATGACAAACTGATGGAGCCGATCGCGTCTGAAGTCAGTCCCAGCTTGCCGTTGTCGGAAACCGCATTGCGAAATTATTTGGCCGACCGAATGGACTGCGGCCACGCGCCGGAGGTGGTGGAGGAATTGGAGAGGATTTGCAAGTGGGACGCGTTTTGCGTTTGGTTTTTGATTTGAGTTTTATTGAAATATTCAATGGTTCGCACACCGGTTCCCGGAAACCCGTCGAAGGTACGAAACTCCGGTGATTTTGGTGGATAGGCGTGTATGGACGGAAAGACGGATTCAGTTTGTTTGCGTTGAGCGAAACTGGATTGGTGATTGCGTCCGAATCTAAAGAGCGTCCCGTTCTGCACGGCATCCAAATGCAGGGAGAAAACATCCAAACAAGAACGCTGCCACGCACGCAATGTATCTGTGCCAGTGTGTTTGTTCTCGACCGCACCTTTGTTTGCCTTTCATACAGTTCACACAGTTTTATCGGAGTTTTCCTGTTTTACGCGAAATCAAATGGCTTCACATGGTGACATATTATGATTAAAAAACCATTCCTTCAGCCCGGAATCGTTGAAAATCGGCAATGAGCCCGACGTTGTGCCCCCGGCTCCGAACAACGGCATGAATCTGCCCGCCGCGCCGCCAGTCGCCACAAATCTACGGACCATCCAGTTTGTAAAACCGTTTGTTTTGCAGTTTAGATTCCTTTTTTGAAGAAACACCCTGAAATTTGTCACTTCTTGATTACGATTCGAACGTTTCTGATCGAAATGACCTCCATTTGTTTTGAAGACCCCTTTACCAAGCATAGGTTTCAGAATTACAGTTTAGTACACCGTTTAATTCCGTCACGTCACGCTCAGCCAAACTGATTCTGTCTGTTGTTGTGGTCCGGGCTTTGCATGGCAAGCGCATGCTTCAGAGCACATGACGTCATTTCGGTCTGACACGTTCGAAAAAATAGGTCATACTTAATTTTTCACTGATCCTTTCCAGATTGATCGAGGAAGACGTCGAGAAGCGCAAGGAGTCGCTGAGTTATCGTCAGACGACGATGGCAAATCTGAAGTTTGCACGCTGGAACTTTAAAATGGTGAAGCTCTTTGGAAATAAAACGAACTGTTTTCATCTAATTTCATACGGTCGAACTGTAAACATCACAGACAGACACAGCGGATTGGGGTTGCTTTTGAATTCGGTTCACATTGATTTGGTGCAGCTAATCATGCTGGCTGATTCAAATGCCAGAACAATGCAGAAATTGCTGAATTTTTTAACAGTATCACTGTGTGGGTGGAAACAAGCAAGTGAAGCGGTAGAAACCAATTTGGGAAACGTTATTTCAGAGCTGTGTTCAGGACAGATTTGGAACTTGGGTTAGGATGGGAACTAAATGCCTCCGATAGTTTTGGCGCCTACGATAAGCCTGGATAAGCAGTCTGCAAACAGACACGAAAAATAGTCCCCGAAACCTCTACCATTGTGAAAAAAAATTCGCACGCCTGCGTTCCAGTCATTCTGCTCTCTTGTCAAACGCTTTTCAATCACAATGTCCCTGACAATCACGGATCTTCCCCCCAACCGCAGCTCCAAAATAACCGAAAGTTTGTCTGAAAACGAACAAACTTTCGCGACTTCGTTCGCCAGGAGGACACGTACCTCGATCGCAGTCAACTGTCGACCATGCACCGGCTCTCGTATCGACCGCAGGATGTGCTACTGACCGTGATCATCATGAAGCCGAACAATCGACCGCTGTCCTTTGCCGAGCAACGCCTCGGGCGACTGGTGAGCCGCGCTTTTTTTGGTTTTGATTTCGACCCTTGTTTCTCGGCCGTTCGTTTTTTATTTATTTTTGCTGTGCAGTTAGTTTCTTGACTGCTTCTTGGGTTTTTGTGTGCACTTTGTCTCTCCGGCCCAGCGACGGAAGGAGGAATGGGTGAATTTTTCTGGTCTTTTCGCAACGAAACAGCCTCTCACTTCAACTTATTTTCGGTTTTTTTCCGATTCCAACATTTCAGCTGCGCGCAGACGCCTGCTATTTGGTGACCGGTCAGAACTCGCTGACGGACTTACGTGATCTGATCCAATGTCAGTCTGATCTGGCCTTGAGCAAGGACTACTCCACGTGTCCCATGCATGTTGACCCGGCCGATTTTAGCAAGGTTCAGTTGGGAGTTTGACAAAGTTTCTCCGATTTGGGGCATCATGCTCGAATGAGACATCAGACATTGATTGTCGATTTCGACAGAAACGGACAACGTTTTCAATTCAAGCATCGACGTGCTGATTGGTTGTTCTGTTGATGTATGTGTACCGTATATTTGTTCAAACCTGTCACTTTTCTCGCAGAACGCCGGGATCGCGAATGAAGAATGACCGGTTTCAGAGTTGCAAGAAAACATGTCTTACCACAAGTGGGCTGTTTGATTTGATTAAACCAAACCCGTTACATTCGTCGCTGTAATTCAATGGTTGGCATGCTCTGAATTCTGCGCAAAATGTGACAGGTTTCAACAAACATACTCTACTCAATAAATCAGCGGACAACGACTCAGCTCCTACACAGCGTCCGCACCCGACCGAACCCGCTCGATCGACCAAATTGCGTCACTACCTACCGACCCCACCTGTCGTTGAATGGGCGATGAACAACAACTCCCTAAATCACAGGAACACTATCCATCGTCGTTCTTCTTCTTCGACGACACCTTCTACAACGACATGCGCACGGAGCGAATCGTCGGCGAACAATTGGACGAGCAGTCGGGCGAGCCGGAGCCGGTCGTCAAGCAGGTCGCCCCAATAGACTTGAGCGAGTGCGTGCTGATCTTTTTTGTTTGTTGTTGACTATTTCGGCGGTTGATTGATTGCGAATGGGCGAAACTGTCCCATATAACTGACTGATTCGGTGTGGCTTCGACAACCACAACATTCGATTTGTAGCACTTTCCAGTTCGTTCTGGAAGTTTCAACGCTTACTGCCACTGTCAACCAACCGATTGTCTGGTCGTTTCGTCCATTCCGTTTTCAAAAAAAGTTTTTTATGCCAGAGTTTTTTGTTTCACAAACCGCCGAACCACAAAAAACCGCGCTGCAGGCCGATCCGCAAATTCCTGGAGAAACCGTCGCACGGAAAACTCGGACCATTCCGCACGGCCTCAATGGAGGACACGCAATTCCTAGATTTAGCCATTCGTTTGGGTCAGCCGTATTTGTACCTGCATCAGGCGCAATGCGAACACGTGCTCGTGATCACTGATGTTCGGTAAAGAAATTGATTATCGATTGGTTGATTTGCAGATTCGTTGCTTTTTGTTTTGCAAGCAAACGGAAACTGCTGTTGAATTGTATTATAAATCAGCGCCGGCCGATGAGACAGAGACACGATGTTGACGTAACACATATCCACATTTTTTTCATTGTCACAGCTTGATGTCCTTGGACGACGTTCAAGATCCGGCGCAATACCCGGTGCAGGTGTACACGAAGGCACGCAAACGGACGCCCTGTTTCGCGTGCAACGTCTACACCGCAAAGTTCGTGTGCCATTCGATTGTGAGCTGTGTCATGGTGTGGAACTGTAAATCATTGGCAATCTGCTGATTGGCTGCTTTGCCAATTGCGCACACTGAGTGCTCCAACCAACCAACTCGATGCAGCCAGTCAGATTTTAGGGTTCACAATGTGGCCTGGCTGTAAAATTTTGTTATTATTATTCTTTGTCCTCACCCCTCGCCAATGTGAAAAAGTTCGGAAGATGCTAACATTCGACAAGCCAAATGAATTACACCCTCGCCACGTGAAATTGGAAGCAAACGTTGCAATACTGCAAGCGGAGCGTTGTTTGTTGAAAGTGCAACCAGTTTTTTTCCTTTGCTTCCATTCAGATGGGTTGTTTATGGGAATACAAGGCTGCCGTATGAGAAGGCGTTCTTTTGCGAGGACTGCTTTCTGGCGTTCCATTACACCAAGGACGGCGAGAAAATCGGCGAATTCCAGGCGGTGCCGTATTTTGATCGAAATGCGTTGCGATGAGCGGATTTGTTTGCGTGATTTTATAAGCAATTCAATTGTGTTTAATCTGTTCATCTGTAAAGCGGCATTCATGAAGCAGTATTTAGTGCCCGCATAACTATGTTTTAACACAGCTACGCTTCATGAATGCCGCTGAAGAATCATGTCAGTTATCTGGTCGGAACCATTTGAATTTACGGACGCACTTGGCTATTTCACTGTTTTGTTTCTTCACCGTTCTGAACAGTTGTGTCCATTTCTGGTCGTTACCACCAGTCCAGAATACATAAAACGGCATTCATGAAGCAGTATTCAGTGACGCGTTGGTGTGACTTTATGAATGCCCCTAAAGCAACACAAAAGATGTGGGGAACTTCTTGTTATCGTATCACCACGCAGACACAAAACACTAAACAGGCAATGACTTTTTGGACCGACAATTACAAGTATGCAAATGTGTACATTTATCGGAAACTATAATATCGTGCCAAAAAATGTCTGAGACTAGAAATCGATACACCTGCCCTTGCGTTCCCAGTCGCCGTAGCGGGTTGGCTCCGGTCCCGCGGGGCCGCCGATTTCGCCCGTTTCCGGATTCACCCCACCCGGCCACTTTTTCAACGGCTCCTTTTCTGCATCTCGGTGTCTCGTTTTGCTCGTGCTGTCTGTGGACCTTGACGTTTCTTCAGACTCGTCCAATCTGAATCAAACTTTGGCGGTTTCTGAAATTTTCACCGGGAAGCTGTGAAACGGTCAAGAAGACTGTAACAGCCGTATCCGTTATCCCACCCGTATTCAGTCAAAAAACGGAGTCTTGCAAACCTGCCGACCGGTGTTTTTTCTCGCACGACATCCATTCGTTTTTTGGCGACTTTCTGCTCTGTGTTGATGCTGCTTTGATTTGCGTTTGATGTTGTCGACGTTGTCAGAGTGGAGCAAGGTAACAGTGTGATAAAAAGACGTCTTTGTGCGATTGTTCGTCCATTTTGTTCCAGTAATCGCGAGAAAACGCACCGAGATGTTGAAAATAAGAACTGCATCGCTTTCCTTTTTGGTTTCCAGTTTTCAACTTGTCCGCAGTTTCGCCACCACCACGCACACGTGCCCGCACGAACAATGTTCTGAACAACCCAATAAACGTTTCAAAAAAGATATACCGGTAATTTTCTTTTAGGGACTGGTTGTTTGTTTGTTTTTTAAAAAGTAGCGTAGCAAAAGTGCAAAACACATGACGAATGGAAATGAACCAAAATAGAATGGGACAGCGCCAAGTTGTGGTTCGTACGTCGTCACTTCGGTTTGGTCTGATCTGATCGATCCCGATCGTCGTCGCACGCAGGGAGAACATTGGATGCTCACAATGCGGCGCGCGTCTGATTTTGATTTGAAGCGGACACAAATTGATCAAAATTAAGAACAATGTTCAGTTTACCATCAAACGAGCGCACGGAATTCGTCGCTTCGCTGAATGCAGAACGTGAAAAACGAGCACTTGACCAGCGGAAACAAGCCAGCGCACTCAAAATTCAGGTTTGTAGGTTTGTCGATTGTCGAAAAGCTGAGTTTTGTGTGAATTCAGTGTCCTGTCCATTGTCTCACCATTTGCTGCTTTTTTACTTTTTTTCGTCACTTTTTTGTCGACTCAAACTCCGTGTCTGCCACTGCCACTCAGTTGAGCCTTGTTCAGTCTCTGTTCAATCTCTTCAGTTTTCTGTAATTCTCAGTTCATTCAATTCTCTTCAATCGTTTCTTTAAAGGTGCATTCATGAAACATGAATATGCTATGTTTTAACACAGCTACGCATCATTAAATACTGTTTCATGAATGCCGCTTAACTCTCCGTGCGTTTTCATTTCGCAGGCATGGCACCGAGGCGTGCTGGTGCGACGTGCTGTTCGCTCAGAATGGATGTGAGCGAATTAATAAACAAGCATTTTTGTGTTTCTCTTGTCAGTCTTTAATTTTTTTTTAGAATTGAAAAGAAATACTTTCTCAAAAACATTACAGACAATCCGCCGACGAGCTGTTGCAGCCGTTCGTGGAGCTCGGAAAATGCCCGATACTTCCATCGGGTTTGTCGGCGTGTTTTTGTTTTGCGCCATTTCATTGACCGACGTTTTTGTTCGTTTTCGGTTTTTTTAATGGTCGACAAATTCACATTTTCAGCTTCGAATGCATTTGTCGTGACGCGCAAGTTGCTGTTCGTTCAAAAGACCACCATCAATAGAGAGGCGCGTGGGTTTTTGTGTTCACCTTGATCTACCAACTGTTTGAATGGCACAGTAAAATTCATTCAATTATTTTTCTAGTTGTCAGAAATGTTTTTTTTCTTTATTTTTGTTTCTTTTTTCTTCAGCGTTTCGAGAAACTCTGCCGATATTGGATCACGAGCTCGGAAGCGACCGACAAACAGGTTTTTTTCTCATTTTTGGTGTGAATCTGTGAACTTGTTTCAGTGACAGACTTTTCGCACAAGACGTCTGACACGGTTCAGAAAGTTGTTTCAGTTTTCATTCGCCTGTGATGGCAGAAGTCAGTTTTGGATACCAGACCAATAAACGCAGTTTCATTTATTCAGCACAATTCGTTTTGCAATTTTTCTCCAGACCAGCTGCATCTCGCTCGCACTTACAAAACAGCATTTCGCTGCATGGGTGCAAACGGTGAAGTCCTTACTCTGGACTTGCTTGGTCAAGCTGACGGCATTGCAGGCAAGTGCGATTGTGCGAACGTTGCAAGTTCGGAATTGTGTCGAAAAAATTGCATACTTTTGTGTTTTGTTGCACTGTTTCGGCCATTCTGCTAGGTTTGGTCGCATATATCAATGCCTTTGCGGCTCTGAAATCAGAACCACGCCGTCGAACGACACTGCACGCCCAAGCATTTTCATCGAATTTCGAAACCCACGCCCTCAAACGCAAAACCGCTGCGTTCTCTTCTCTCAGATGGACCTTCCGTCGGACTCGAAAAGCGCCAGTCTCTACCTGCACACACTGGTTGTGTTCACGTCCACGAACACCTGGGGCGTTCTGAAAAGCGTCCCAGCCGGTTCGGTACTGCGGACGACGTTGAATCAACTGTGCGCGAACATTGTCGCTGATTTGGTGGCGCGCGGCTTTTACGATCGGCTATCGGTTGGAGAGAGCGTTTTTCGGTTTTCGGTTTTGGTTTTTGAACTGGTGATAAATGTTGTGGGAATCGATGTTTCGATTTGTCAAACTTTTTTGATTTCTTTTGTCATGCCATGCAATGATGGTGTTTGTGTGATTCAGTACATTTACGTTTGTTACATTTACATTACGTTACATTTACGGGCCCAAACATGAACTGAACGTTTTGCATTTTTTTTTCAAAACTTTTAGGCATTTTCGCGAACAGCGCTTTGTCAGAACAACCCGTCTCTTCGCGCCGAACCATTGAAGGCGGTCATCATTTTGGCACTCAGGTAGGGGCGTAGGGTTAAGCGGGTGGGGCTAAGCAGGTGGGGTGGGTAGGGCTAATCGTTTGGAGATGCCATTTTTCATATTTCGTTTCATAGCGTGTTAGCTTTGACAGTTTTATTTTTGCTGTTTTGTGAAGCCACTATTTTCACGTCCGTCTTCAGGCCGTTACTGCAGACGAGTTTCGCCGAGAAAGTTCTGGTTGAGTTTGTGTGCAAAATACTCACCACGCCAGCGATGGTCTACCATTTGCAGCTGATCACCGTCGAGGTTGGTGGACTCAGCTGAGACACCGAGTGCAGTGAATCCGTAAAATTTAGGCATTAGGCTATTGGTGCATTCCGCTGGCTGCTGGCATGCTGATTATGGGCTTGGCTGGATAACTAGCAACTAGTGAGCGCAATTCAAAAGCAGCCAATCAGCTGATTGCCCGTGATTTTCAGCTCGACTGTAACTTTTTTGATTTTGCCTTTTTTGCGCTGCACGGCTGCTCGCTCATTGATTGGTCGCAAAATCCCCGGGTGCAACCAATGAGCGCCTCCAGTTCAAATATGTATTTGCATTAATGGTTTCAAATGGCGTTTGATTATTGTTTACTTTTTTCACGCCACTTTTTACTTTTCTCCCCGCTTTCCAGAGCAACACCCTGTTGATCACGAATAACACGTTCGCACGCACGGTGACACTCTGTAATGGTGAACGCCTGGACAGTTGTAAACTGATGGCGGACATGAAAGCGCCGGGGGCGTTGTGTCTGCTGGCAAACTTGGTGCATCTCGGATGGCTGCAGAAGGGGGTCAGTGTGTGAATGGGAGTTTAGAATTGGACAGGGTAACTCCAATGTTTACTCCGGTCTGAGGGTTTGAAGGACCTGGGTGCAGTTTTTCCACAATTTTGCGGTATGTTCATCCCGCGATGGCACCACCCCACCACCACTCCTCTCTCCCTCACAGCGTCCATGATTGGAATCAGTGGAACACAGCCGATTGATTTGGATTAGCTGCTTTTGCACGTTTGAGTTGGTGCACAATCGCCGATAGTGCTCGTTGATGCAACAACTCAATACTCAACATGGTACCGTGAAAACACACAACTAAAGCTGCAAGAGTGAAACTGGCTGAATGTAATGTTTGCCTTGAATTTTAGTTGCATGCAATCTTTGTTTCGTTTTCAGGCACTGGTGGAGAACCTGCTCGACTTCACGGTATGTGCAGTGGCGTTTTGTTGTGTTTTGATTTGTTTGTTGTCATTGAGTTGCTTTATTCGCTTGTGATCAGCGTGAAGTCACGATAGAAAAGTGCGCGGTCTTCCGAAGTGACCTTTAACAAATTCTGATCCCGGTGTACTTGACTGAAATGAAATCGTAGTTTTTACTTCTTTCTTTTCGTTTTTTCCATTTTTTACCGTCCGCCAGTTGTTCGCAGAGTGTCGTCAGCTCGCTGTTGTCGCGTTGTCGCAGCGACGGTCACACCAGTGACTGCAAGAAGTCCAACACCGCGCACTGGCACCCGGTGCTGGGCTGGTTCGCCAGTAAACTCGACGAGCGGTGAGGCGTGAACGCGTTTTCTTGTTGGTTTTGAATTTTTGGTTCACGGTTGAAAACTGAAGATCGTCAATTTGAAGTTGAAGAGTTGAAGTTGAACACAGAGTTGAAATGCATGAAAAACAAGTTGAAGTTGTTTTTGAAACTTACTGATGGGGCTCTTTATGTTTCGAATTCGATTCGTTATGTGAATTGCGAAATGTCCACATCGACAGTGTTGTTGAGTGCGCACACGCAACTGGGAGTGCAACTTGCGCCCCACTTCTGCTGTGCGATAATTGCACGCTGTCAGAATGTCGCACTTTGCGTTGTCAAGTCGAGCTGTTGACAGATGTCTAATTCATGATGCACTGCCTCAACTGACACTGCTTTTGACGAACATGCAATTTTTTTCGTGCGATTACAGACAGATTTTTTGAATGTAATTGCCCTTTTCGGCCAAAATCACTGAGAAATCAGCACGACAACAATTGCCACATTTGATAGAGCTGATTTATTTGAATCTGTCGGACCGAAATGACGTCATGTGCTCTTGAATATGCGCTCGTGATGTACGGCAAACCGGATTGCTCAGTTTTGCGAATCCCTTCACGTGAAAAAAACAACCGATCAAGGCAAACAAACCAGAATTTCCGGTGACCATAGGCGAAAACACCTGTGCACATGTGTTGTTTTTGCGTACACACAAAAAACTAATTGCTAAATGTCCCTTAAGCACGACAGACGAGCATTGTTCTCAAGCAAATCGTCGCCGACACATTCGAGTACAGTCGCATCAGTGAAACCTTGCACAACTACAACTATTTTTTTGTCTTCAATTCGACGCAGCATGCAAACGGCGATGCCGCGCGTGATCGCGCAGCTGCAGTTGCTCTGGTCACGTGACATGGTGCAGTGTTTGTTTCGTGATTTGATCACCATTGCTGAAGCGCAGGCGGCCGAGGCTGGGAGTAGCAAGCCGCAGCAGCAGCAGACAGCGCCTGCAGCTGGCACGAGCGCCGGTGATTCTGCTGCTAAGGTGGGCTTGGCGAGATTTTTCGGAGTCGTTTTGGGGGTTTTGTTTGTGCTTTTGTTGAACTTTATTGTTTTTGGTGTGCTGAGAGAGGTGCCCATTTATCTCTCGCATGGACGTCAAACCAACTGGTATTTCCAATCAATCCACATTGAGCTGTAAATAATAGGCATTTGCAATCACCTGATTGGCTGTGTTTTCAATTTCCGCTCACTTCCCTTGGTCCCCTGCCCAAGATTGATGCAGCCAATCAGCATGCCAGATTCAAATGCCAGAATTCCTTCAGCCCCGTCCGACGTTAACGACTCAACTGGCCGCAACGAAAGAGCTCACCGCCTCCGCCCGAGCGCTGCTGAAGAAAATTTTAGACAAACCAACTTCAATCATGACGATCTCGACTGGCCGTGCGACCGGTTGGTCTCTCTTTTTTAGTCGAAGCTTTGAGAACAAAGCTCCGTTCAATATTACTCTTTTGGGGATCAGTAGAGGAGAGGATGTCGTAGAATCGGAAGTTGTTGTTGTTGAAAATTTTAGGCGATGTTTTTAGTTGCTTGGGGCTAACACATACCAAACGCCGTCGAGTAGGGTGCCCATAGAGTTTTCTCTGTCATTAAGTGCCTTTACTCGATCCCCCGAACGCACGGACAGTAGTCTAACGCGCTACCACCCAGGCCACGATTGTGTTGGTGGAAACTGTTTTTTTCGAACATTTACAGGTCGCTCGCAACGATTCGGCTCACCCGAGACGACACTGACGGCGCTCGTCTGTTCGCTGTACCAAACGGCGCTGCACACGTTCACGCAACTGAGGACCGATATCCTTTCAGGTAGGACAACAACGACAACAACAGTTGGATCCAATACCGCCAGAGACCCGTGCAATGTGGTCTACTAAAGAGGGCTGTCCCCTTAAGATCATGCGAGTGGTTTTTTTGCCTGAATGGTATGTCCGCGAGGGGTTTCAATTTCAAACTTCGCTGCGAGACCACGCTCCGGTTTGAGAACATTGCTCCGTGTGGTGTGCCACGGTTCTTTCCATGTCGTTTGTTTCCGATTCCGTCATGATGTCGTCGTTGAGTTTGTCATCATGTAACCTGTCATTTCTCATATCGCCATCAAACATTTTGTCGTTCTTTCAGTTCCCATCCCACCCCACCCAGCTCATATCGATCGTGTTTTCCAGGTCTCTGCCGCGACGATTTCCTGCTGCCGAAGCTCTGGTCTTTCATCTCGTATCTCGGCGCCGGCGACGGTCTGAAGCCGTTCCTGGACGCGCTTGCCGACAATCCGAAAGCGACCAACCCGGAGTTTCAAATACTCGCGCTCTTTTGCGACACCGCCGCGACGCTGCTGACGTACGTCTGGGGGCGGTTTGCGTTGCAATTCTGCGATTATTGTTTGGCAGCGAGCTGATTGGCTGTTGTCGTTTTTTTGCATATTCCCTGGTTGATTGGTGGTGGTGAAGGTCAGGTGGGAAGATAGTGTCTGTCGACGTTCTTGTCCCACGGGCCTTCTCGTACTGACGAGCCGTGGGGCCCGCGGTATACGCTTGCCAGACGAAACCGCAAGAAACAGTGGCTTGCGTAATACGTTATATTCGATCTCGACACGACACTGGGTCTCAGTGATTCTCCCTGACGATTTTTGAGGCAATATCGTGTTGAGACCGAACTGAATACGGTAGATGACGTTTTTGCGGACTCCTTGTTTTTCGCTGTGAATACGTTTTTTAACCATATGCAATCAATCAGCATGTTCGCTTTCGATTGAACTTTCCTCCTTTTTTCCAGCATCCTCGACGAACAAGAGATGTACGAGAAGCAAACGCCATTCACACTCGCTCAGTTAACGGCGATGGCGAAATTCACGAACTGCTTTCTGTTCAAGGCTGTTTGGGACGGACTCATCGGTCAGTGCGCGTGTGTGTGTTTTGAGAAATACGAATGCTTGCGGGGTGGTCTGTTCTGGTGATTTGCTGTTGTTGTTCGAAAGCGAATATTCTGATTAACAAAACACCGCGTGTTGTTAAAATTCATAAGTTTTGTGCATTTCTCACAATTGCTGTCTTATTTCAGACGTGAAATCACTAAATACGCACTCGTTGTACAGCACGGTACACAGTTTGAACATGGTGCTTTACGGGCGAGACTGTCGCCGAAAATTCACAGCGAACGAAAAATTCTGGCTCATCACGTTTGTGTCTGCATTTTTGTCCGCTTTCTGATATCTTTCTTGTCTAGGGATGGATCCGGCAAATTTGCCGGAATCCGGGCCGGATCCGGCAAAAGCCCATTCCGGCCGGGCCGGATCCGGCAAAAATTGCCGGAATCCGGACCGGAATGGCCTTTTTATGTCTAAAAAACATCTAGGCACATTTCGTCGCTTTTTCATCACATTTTCAGCATAAAACAGCACTGACACAGAAACAAAGTCAGCAAGACACAGCACGTGAACCAACCAAAAATTACAATAACAACAATTGGCAAAATTCACATCGCATAGGGATAAGTGCTGGCAACACTCCATTCAGAAACTTTTTTTTGACCTTTTCGGCGTTCTGAGTTGACAGACAAGATCGGCTGTACACAAACACCTGCCTGGCTTCAGAGAACATTCGTTCGCTTGCCACGCTTGTTGGTAGCGGTGCCAGGTAGCTGCGCGCGATTGACGATAGTTTGGGGTATTTAGACGAGTTCAGCCGCCAAAAGTCTAGCATCAGATCGCTTTTGTCCGGTTCGTCGATAAAATCATCCGACTCGTACATATTCATTTCGCCGCGTAGTTCGTCTTCGAGACTGGATTCGCCTGACGGGTTGCGCGGTCGCGCAGCGTGAAACTCGATGCCTCCGTAGAGGCCAGTCGATTTCTTTTTTGGTTCGGGCTCGCGTTCACTTTCGTAATCGTCGTTGTTCGCGATCTCGGATGTATCGTCGCAGTTTGTGGGCGTCTCCGGTCGTTTCAAGATTTTCTTTGCAATGTGAAGTAGTTCACAACGAATCGCGCCTTCATTTTCGAAGACGTCTGCAGTATTCTTGAATCGCGGATCAACGTACGTGGCCATGATGTTGGATTCGTTGTGGAAAAGCGTACGGAAGCGTGTGTCGATGATGCTGGTCAGCAGCGTTTTTTCGTCGTACCAATGCAACTCGCATCGACTTGTTCGATGCGCTGCTTCAGTGCGCAAACGGCGGGCAACACCACTGAAATGGATTCGTCGTCTCGTGGATTCGTCGTTGGGGGGGGGGGGGGTTATCGGGTTTTAGGGGATCACGGCACCCCCGCACACCCACGGTAACACACGTCGCTAAAATCGCTGGTGTTCTGGGGCTCACAAAAAAGCAACTGTTTGACAGCTAACTGAATATGACCAACGAAGATGGCTGATTTCAAAAAACACCTGTTATTGTTCATCAACAACGTCGGCCAAAAGCTGGCAGCCACGCTTTTTAAAGTGGACGATGCTGCACATAAGTTTACCACTCAAGACAAAAGCAGTGAACCATTTACAATTGAACAGAACACTAAACTAAAGAAACGCTCACTGATCACATGTAAAATGCACAACAACAAAACCAACAAAGCACCGAAACAAATTTGTCAAACCATTGAACAGCTCTGAAACGGAGGAATCAACTGGTTAATTCGCGGGTCTCGGCCATTCCGGCCGGATCCGGCCGGATCCGGCAAAATTGCGCCGGAATCCGGACCGGATCCGGATCCAATTTTAGGCGCCGGAATCCGGACCGGAACCGGCTCCATCCCTATTCTTGTCATGTAGTGATCTCACTACTGAACTCGTTGGTTGATTACAACAGAAACAACGGAACTTTTGATGTAACTCTTTATGTCGTCATTATTGCAGGGACATCAAAGCGTCGGCGTTCGTCAGCGAATTGAAGCGTGAAAACCGCAAAGCGCAAGCGCTCCTCCAACGGATACCGCATATCCTGCCGCATAAAGACGTGCGTGGACGCTTTGTTTAAGGTTTTTTGGAACGATCTCAGTTGTTGTTGGACTACTTGGAGTTTATTGTCTGTGCGTTCGTCATGTGCTCAGAAACAGGCGCTTATGACGTTCAGCATGGCAGACTGTCAGTTTGGCTGATTTCTCCAGGCGAAAAAACAGTTGAGAAAACGAAACTGAGAAACTCTGGCGCTTGTGCACGACCAGACGGGCCTTTTTGAAACCAAATGACGTCATTTCGGAGCGACACGTTTGACTGATCCACCCTTATTTCAACGATGCTTGCAGCGAGTGCAACTGTTGCGTTCGTACGTGCGCGCCGATCGCGAGCGCCTCGGTATCGGCGACGACGTGGACGAATTCGGCGCCGTGACGTCGGCCGCCGCTGCGAACGCGCCGCTGATCACGGTGCACCGGTGGGTTTGGGCGGCTGAGGGGTACCTCACGCACTTGTGGGGTACCACGGCGGTGCGCTACCCTGCTGGTCGGGCGAGCGGGGTCTAGATTTCTTTGCTCGAAAAGCGATTTGCTGGTCCGGCAAACAAACGGACACTGTGGTCTGTGGTACCTCCAGTCCAGCCATGTGTCTGGTTCAAGCCATGTGTTCAGTGGTGGTCTGCTAGGAAAGCTGTTTCAAAATCTAGCTGAGACGTGGCTTTTTTTAATCGTGCCATGGGAGCGGACGAAGTTTGGCCGCGCTTGCACGCTGTTCACATGTTATTATTGTGCGTTTCTTCGAAATTGATTTTTTTTCTTTGCAGAGCACGCCTCGTTGAAGACGGCTACCGACAGTTGTCGCTGTTGGACACGAACACGCTGAAAGGCACCATACGTGTGAAGTTTGTCAACGAACAGGTGATTTGGGTGTTGGCATATTTTCATGCGAATGAGGCGGAATAATGTTGGATGGTGTGTGGAAAAACTGCGGAGTTAGCTGATTGATTGGTTGATTTCGTGTTTTACGGTAGCTGATTGGTAGCTTAGCTGGGCTGAACTGTTTACAAATAAGTAATTTTGAAATCAGATATGGAACTGTTGACTATCGGGTTGCGTTGGCTGACCCTGTATTTTCATGTCTTTCATTTTCTCCACATCTACAGGGTCTCGACGAGGCTGGCATTGATCAGCACGGTGTGTTCAAGGAATTCCTGGAGGAGTCAATCAGCAAAGTGTTCGATCCGTCGCTTAGCCTGTTCAAGGTGAGCAAGTTTTTTCTCTCGAAAAACTTGAAACGTTGTTGTTTTGGAAACTTTTGTACACACTTTCGTAAGAGCACTTTTCCTCTGCAGACGACCAGCGAGGCTCGCCTCTACCCGTCGCCGCTGTCCGGTGTCCACGAGAATCACCTGGCGTTGTTTGACTTCGTCGGGCGCATGTTGGCGAAGGCCGTTTATGAAGTGAGCATTTCAGTTTTCGTTCGGTTTGGTTTTTGGTTTCGTGTTCTGGTTTAAGAAGCTTTTATCAGGCTGTCGGTTCCGTTTACCGTTTCGCTTCGTTTTTTATTGGTTTTTTTTAATTCAAAGCGTTTTTACGTTTTCAATTCTGTTTCGCAAAACAACGAATCACCGGATTGTTTGTGTCATTTGATTGAGTTAAAGCAGTTTTTTCTTCTCAGGGTATTGTCGTGGAGACGCCGTTTGCGCACTTTTTCCTCAGCAACATTTTGGGTCGCAAGTTCAGTCCGTTCGACGAGTTACCATCGATGGATCCGGAGTTCTACAAGAATTTGACGTTTATCAAAGTTGGTGCATCTTTGGAATACTGTAAAACGTCGTAGTGAATGGTTGATGGATCTTTGGAAATGTCAAAACGTCACAGCAATAACTGGTGAAACGTTGAACATTTGAAAACTTTACCTTGAAAGTTTGAAAACTCTACAGTTGCTTTTTGCAATTCAGTAAATAGTCTGGCAGTTCTGAAGCAAAGGTATTTCACTTTGCAGTGGAGCTCTAAATCATCGGCTATCAGCTGATTAGCTGCTGATCACGACGTGATGTATGCTTTCTGTGTGGGCGTTTCTGTTTTTTCAAGTTCTGGCATAAGTCTGTCAGAACGCATGCATCACGTGATCACCAACCAATCAACTGACAGTCTATAATTTAGCGTTCGACTGTGCAGCATTTCGCAACATTTTGAAAAGAAATCCATTTTGCAGCATTTCGACGGCGACGTCTCCGATTTGGAGTTGACGTTTTCATACGACGAGGAAGTGCTGGGTGAGATTGTCACTTACGACTTGGTGCCCGGCGGACGGACGATACGCGTGACGAATGAGAATCGGTGAGTTCGCTGCTTCCCAGACCCAGACCCGTCCGTAAAGTTGGTCTGTACAGTTTTGTCGGAGTTTCCTGCTTTTTCGCGAAATATGGATGGCTGGATGGATCAGCCTTCACATTTGCAGCATCAGCTACATCCAGACAGTTTGCCAATCAACCCAATCAGCTGCCCCATTTGCAGCATCAGCTACATCCATACAGTGTGCCAATCAACCCAATCAGTCGTCACATTTGCGGCATCAGCTACATCCATACAGTTTGCCAATCTACCCAATCAGCCTTCACATTTGCGGCATCAGCTACATCCATACAGTTTGCCAATCTACCCAATCAGCCTTCACATTTGCAGCATCAGCTACATCCATACAGTTTGCCAATCAACCCAATCAGCCTTCCCATTTGCAGCATCAGCTACATCCATACAGTTTGCCAATCAACCCAATCAGCCTTCCCATTTGCAGCATCAGCTACATCCATACAGTTTGCCAATCAACCCAATCAGCCTTCACATTTGCAGCATCAGCTACATCCACGCGATCGCGCACTTCCGCATGGTCGACCAGATCAAGGAGCAGGTGCGCGCGTTCGTCGGCGGCTTCCGCTCGCTGCTGCCCGCCGGCTGGCTCGCGATTTTCTCGCCGCCCGAACTGCAGGTTGCAGACGGTTTTCCAGTTTTTTTATCTCAGCTTGATTTTGAAGATTGATTCTGTTTGTATTATTAATTTATTTAGATTCTGCGTGCGACTCAGTGCGGTGCAGACGTAGAAAGGAAACTAGTTTTATTCTTTACTAGCAACTTTTGACCCGTGCGTATGTCGTTTTTAGCCAAAGAAAAAGCCTATTCTGGTGAAGTAAAATTGAATTGAAAAGAGAAGAATGTAACGTTTTCTGAACATCCGATTCAAAAATGCATGTCATGCTGTTGAAAACGACTTTCTGTAGATGTTGGTGATTTTTTAGTTAAACCCGCGTATTGAAACAAATTAGAAGTGCGAAGTTTATAAATTGCGAGGCAGCGAACAATTGCATTCCTTTCTGTCTTCAGATGCTGATCTCCGGTGACTGCGAGCACCTGGATCTGGCCGACCTAAGGCGGCACGCGCACTATTATGGTGGCTTCCACAATCAACATCGCGTCATCAACTGGCTCTGGGACATTCTCGAGAAGGATTTCACGGCCGATGAGAGGAGACTGTTCTTGAAAGTTGGCTGCATTGGTTTTGTTTGTTGTTGTCGGTTGGTTGAATGGAAAGTGAGCGTTTTGTGAGAGCTGATATTTAGATAAGTTTAGATTTGTGAGAGTGAAATTTAGATATCACTGTTGCTTGCGATTTCATTGTCCGGTGTCTTTGGCTCCGTTTTATTCAGCTTTTCAGGGTTCCTTCCTGCAGCTTTTGTGGAGCGTTTTTTTAAACAATGATTATAAACCCGTTTAGGTCGTGATGAACCGTTGCACTATGTTTCCAAAGTGAATAGAAATCTTTCCATCCCCCCCCCTTTCCCATGACAGCGTTGTTGAGTGCGCACACGCAACTGGGAGTGCAACTTGCGCCCCACTTCTGCTGTGCGATAATTGCACGCTGTCAGAATGTCGCACTTTGCGTTGTCAAGTCGAGCTGTCTAATTACAGATGTCTAATTCATGATGCACTGCCTCAACTGACACTGCTTTTGACGAACATTAACAACTTTTCTGGTCGCATTTTAGCTGCGAAATGTGCGTTTGCAATGTAATTCAAGTTTTTTTTCCACAGTTTGTCACCAGCTGCTCAAAGCCTCCACTGTTGGGCTTCGCGCATTTGGAGCCGCCGTTCTCCATTCGCTGCGTCGAGGTGTCCGACGACAATGTGAGCGGAACGGTTTCTTGTTTTGATTCGGGCTCCCAACCAACCACCGCTCATTTTCGCTGTCTCTTTTCCACTGTGTTGCTACTAAACTGGCCTGTATCAAACGTTACACAACTCTCTTCCGAGTAGATCTCTGCTGAAATATCCATTTGAAAATCACTGTCCGCCACAGTAGCGCTCTACTAAAAAAATCCACCCTAATTTGTCGACACACGACACTTTCGAATTCCGAAATCGAACCAGTGCGCTTCATTCCTTCATTCATTCAGTTTATGTCGCAAAAAGCAGGAAGAAGCACATAGTAGTTGCTTGTTTCGCTTATTTTTGAATAATTTTGTCATTATGTTACGCACAATGTGTTTTTGCCGGTGGTGCTGCGTGTTGAACTAAACTTGAAAGTTGGAAATAAATGGAACAAACAAAGAAGAAACCCCCGCTGACACTGATGCGCAGGACCAAGGCGACACGGTCGGCAGCGTCATCCGCGGCTTCCTGTCGATGCGCCGCCGCGAGCCGATCAACCGCCTTCCGACGTCGTCCACCTGCTTCAATCTGCTGAAACTGCCGAACTACAACAAGAAGGCGACGTTGAGGGAGAAGTTGCGCTACGCGATACACTCGGGCACCGGATTCGAGTTGAGCTGAGCTGCGCTGCGACGGATGGGGGACGCACTAATTGTTGGCTGTATTGTTGGTTTCCATTTTTTTGGAATGTTTTTGCCTTTCACGCGCGTGGGGTACCTTGGCTCGTGCAGTCCTCAAGTACCACTGGTATCCCACGCTCATTACTTTGGTTGGTCAGGCCGGCTTGCTCGTTACGGCCAATCAGCGTGCGTTGCATTTTATTTGGTGATCACTGTACTTTTTGTACTTTTTGTTTTGTTTTGTTTTTCTTCCATTGTGTTATATTTATTTGCGCATCGTGAAGATGGTCGCTGTACAATTACGACAGCAATGCTGATTTCTGACTCGTCATTTTCAAGTTCAAGTGTTTTTTTGACAAACGTGGAAGCTGTAAAACGATGCCGAAGCATCCGTATTTTATATTTATTTTGTATTTCTTTGCCGTCGCATAATACTATTGTTTCCTGTACAGTGTTTTGTTTACTCCGGTGTTCTGTAATCCTGTTTGTTCTTTCATTGGTTGGATTGCTTTATGCGCGATTAGATTCCAGGGGACGTTCATGTGATCATTTTTTTGTACATTTTGATTTAGTTCTGTAACCTTTTTTAAGTGTAATCACAGGATGCGATCATGTGTATTTTTGTAAGATAAATTTGGGCCGAATTTTCATATCTCTAGTCCGTGGTTTTTCAATCGTTTCTCTCAATTTTCTTGAAGTTGAGTTTTACTGGACACCTTTGTTGTCAATAAATGTCGAATTTTCCGCTGCCAGGAGCATATTTTTGCTGTTGTTGTCGGTTTCTGTTGAGCTCACTCAACGTCGTTCAAAACTGAACGACGCTTATTGGCTGAAGTGATTCCAGTATACGCGCACGTTTTCTCGCAGCGCGCTGATTGGCTGCATTTTGCGCCCGGATTACGGTATCTGTGAGACTGATTGACCGCATTGGTCGCATCGCTCTCCACTTCAGAAGAGTGTTCCAGAACAGAAAAAAATGTCAAACGAAGCCACCAGCAGCAGTTCCACTGAATCGGATGACGACGACGTGGAAAGTGAGTCGAGCGAACGAAAATCGGCGCTGCTCAACGCGGTCGTCTGTGCGCCAAGCACGTCCGCTGTTTCAAATGGACCAATCAGCGACGAGCCTGAGAGGAAGCGCAGATTTCGACAGCAAGAAATGTGCGTTTTTTGAGGAACGAGAAGTTATGCAAAAAAATCGATCTGTACCGACAGTCCGGGCTAGGCAGCCTAATCGGTGGTGGTGAGACAAGTGTAATCATCAGTATCATCAGTAAGTATCGGATGCTTTGAAGCATACGACGTCATTTTGGTCGGACGCCTTCTGTTTGATAAATCGCTGTTTCATGGTGAGCTGACTTCATTCTCAGAAAGAGTCGAAAACGAAGCGACGATTTAGACGTCTCGGATGGACTTCGCAAACATCTGGCCGGCAAATTGTCGGAGGCACTTGATGAGTGAGTGAGTGTGAGTTTTGATTCAGAAAATTGAAAAAAAACAGTTCGTGAAAACAGTTATTCATTCTCATTAATTTTTCAGACTGTTACGCGATGGTTTTGTGGACACCGTTCAGGAGCACTGTGGTAAAACGTTCGATTCAAACAATTTGGGTGAGAATAGTTGCATTTGTATTGTGAAATACAAGATCTGTACTGGACTTTCAACTTTTATTTGGCTTGAATGTAATTTCAGACACACCATCGAGCTCCGTACGTCTATTGTCCAGTAGTGTGACGCCGCTAGCGGTGCGTTCCGATGGATGGAAATCGGATGACAAAGCGAAAATTCAAAAACCCTCCGTAAAACGGTCGGCGACAGACTCATTGAATGACAGGAAAAGAAAGTTGGTTTCTTTATATGTTTTGTTTTTCATTTGCTGATTGGCTGTAGGTTCATGTGGCAATCCCGAAAAAGTAGGTTTATTCTTAATGTCTTTTTGATATTCAGAAAACACTTCGACAAGAAACGCCGCAAAGAGCTGATTGCGGAAGCAGCGATCTCGTGTGATACTTTGTTTCGTCAGTGATGAAACGAAATACAATTAATTGGTGGCTTCATCTGTTTAGTGTTTTAAAATATTTCGGCAGAATAAAAATTAGATTATCGCGGTTCGGTCATTCGAGCAACTTTCCGATTTGCAAGTCTGACACTGCTAGCCTGCGGCTGTACTGTTTTTGAATGCTTGCGTTTCACCATTTTTCTCAAACTTGTCGCACCAAAGGGACGTCATTAGGCTCTAAAACATATGTTTGTCATGCACTGTGTACACCACCAGAACACGCGGACTCTCAGTTTGGCTGATCCGTATGCGTGAACAAAACTGAAATTCTGGCGCCTGTACAAGACAAACAGGTGCTCTTAAGGCATTTTACGTGATTTCGAATCCACATCTGCTTTTCTGAAGAAAAATCCAACGAGACTAAATCTTACAGTTCACTGCTTTTCATTGCATCGTCCGACTTTTGGATGAGCAAAAGCGCAACCATGACAGCGGCCGTCGAATCGAGCATTTTACAGTCTGACTTTGTCGTGTACAAGGCCAGTGCTGACAAGCAGCAGGGCACCCTGGTGGTGTACCCTTCGAAGGTGGTCTGGTTGGATGCCAACAAGAAGCCGGCGTTTAGTATCGCCTATGCCGAGTTGAAAAGTTGGTGTCTCTGTTGTGGTTTTTTTGGATTTCTTTTGTTTTGTGTTTCCGACTCGTGTACAGGTAAGTAATAGTGGCTTTGGGTGTTTTTTTGTTCTGTTTTCCTGTGTTATCTAGTCTTATTTTTTTGGTACACCCAGTCTGTGTGTCTGTCAATGATGGAAAGTGAATCGTGAAACCAGTTTTGACATTCTTTACAACATGCTAAATCCGTCAATAAAATAGTGCACGTGAGATCTTTAATGACACACATGATTAGTGACAGATTTTTGATTGGTTTAGAGTTCTACACACTGATTTAGATACGCACACTGAACGCAACGCTGGTCCAAACACCCCTGGGCAAAAATGGCGAAGATGTCCAGTGGAGACTCCCAGTGGGCACGCGGACAGAGCACGCTGGCACATATCGCCCAAAGTGTGGCCCGAGGGAGGGTGGAAAGAAGGAGCAAAGGCGAAAGGGGAACGAGAGCCAAAGAGAGAAGAAGGACGCACGCGTAAATGTGCAAGCTTGGGCGGGCACAAGAAAAAGTGAGAAATGGATGGTGCGGAGTGTGTAAAAGTACCGCCCGCGAAATCTCCGCTCAAGAATTTTGGCCCCACGACTTGGGGCCCAAAAATCCGGGCCCAAAAACTCCCCCCGGAAAAATCCGGCCAAAAAAAACTTTCCACAACACGAATAATATTAAACCACACGAAGTGATTTTGGTAATGAAATAATAAAATAAAAATTTCCGATGTTCACATGTTACAGTGTATTTTCAATGATGTTCGTCCTGTTTTGTTTTTGGAAAGTGAAACCTTTTGGAGAAAAGAAACGAACCAGTCCTTAGTTTTTAATTTTTTTATCATGAACAGTATTTGTGACCGCTATAGCCTTATCAAAAAGGCTTCGGCTAATAGGATTAGAATTTACAACAAGTCACTGCAAGCAAGTTCTAAACAAAAATAAAAAACGACGTAAGAATTGATTTACCAAAAAAATCACTTCGTGTGGTTCAATATTGTTCTTGTTGGCGAAAATTCTCCGGCCGGAATCTCCGGATGGAATTTCTTCGGGCCGGAATTCACCGGGCCGGGAATTCTACGGGCCGGAATTTCGCGGGCCGGAATAGTACACGAGCCATTTTTTTTTAATTTATTCGAACGTGTCGTCTGGGACTGAAATGCCCATTTCTCATGCACAACAGGCATTGTAGTCTGAGCCAACCCTATTCATGTTTTTTATTTGACAAACTGAAAGTCCACCATGTTAAAATGCGTGAGAAGTGATTGATTGTTGGGCGCGATGACATCATTTCTTCAGTCCGACACGTTCCATTAGGTGAGGCCACACATATTTCATGTGTAGTTTTAGCACGGGCAGCACACTCAGAGTGTAAACTGTGGGTTTGGCTGATCAGCTGGTTTTTGTAACAATTCCAGACTTATGGAAATTGCATGCAATTTTGTGGAGATAGTGATGGTCTCTCGCAATTGAGTTGTGATATTCAGCTTGATGACCACTAGATGGCTATCTACCGATAGACTATGAGCTAAATTATCTAAAAAAATGGGGGAGACGCATAGAAAAAGGAGGAATATCTGTTGGCCTTGTGTAAGCAGTGAAAGACTTGGCTCGGCTAATAACGCTTTTCAAGTCTCTGATGTGCTATACACGGATACAAGCATATAAGAGCCAATTTTTGTGCCGCGTTTGTTGTTTAAAAAGTTGGCTGGTGTGCGTGAAAACTCTGAAGTTTTTTTTGTTCTTGTGTCACAATCTCGACCGTTTGGGGCAAGTTGTCTGGAACTATCGAGATGGAAAATTAGATACTATAGACCTAATTTTGTGATTGAAGATGTTGACGAGAGAGGTTGGCAAGAGAATTTGTAATTTACATTAAAAGTTCGTGAGAAGCGAGAAGCATTTGGACAGACAGGGTCAAGCCGGCGGAACTCCAATACAAAAAATTAAAATGAATTGATTTGAGACTGAGATTGACGCGAATGAAAGACGCATCCCTTTAAAGCGGAAGTTTTCGGGAAGGAAGCGGACTCTCCTGTAGATTTATGTCAAAATTGTCGAGTATTTTGATTGAGCGAATTTCAACACAAGGTCACGGTCTCTCAGCAACAGAGATTTCCTGAAAGTAGTGACTGAAGTGGAGGCAACCGTAGCTTGACTCAATGAATTCAAGAGAACAACAATTCTCGTTCCCCAGAAATTTTTGCGGATGGACGTATTTACCATCGGAACCTTCAACCTAAGAGAGTGACCCCTGGTGCCAATTTCTCCTTCATGAACTTGAAAGAACTCCACAGACTCGGGGATATGGCATTTATGTGTGAGAACCTTATAAACTAAAACTAAATCTGAAATTATGCGCTGGACGAAAAGCGGCAGAAGCTGGAGGTCGTCCATTCTTTTCTGGTAACTAATCTCCCTTCTTCCCCTTTACCCCCCCCCCCCCTCCTTTCCCCTTTATCACCTAAATCAACTCCTTGAACGTATTTGGTGAAACTTCGTTGAACGGATTCTACTCTTCTGCAGTCCCCTATTAACGACGGCGACCAGACGCTGGGGCAAAAAGTTAATCTTGGAACAATCACCGTTTTAAACAGTTTCAGCTGAAGATTTTGGGTTTTTACTCTGAGACATCTAGACATCAACCCACAACCACTTCGTGATTTAGCTACAACCCTTGTAATGTGTTCTTTAAAAGTTAAATTACTGTCCATGATGACTCCCAAGTCTCTGACCGTTGATTGATGCTCAATTTCGTTCCCATCTATGTAGTATTTGAAACCAGGGTTGAGACGCGATTGAATATGCAAGCAAACAGTTTTGTTTACAGAGAGTTTGAGCTTGTTGCTTTGCATCCAATCATTTATAGCATCTATGTCCTCCTGAAGTAGGGAGCGGTCGTAGTCAGACGACACTTCTTTATATAGCTTAACGTCGTCAGCGTAGATAAACATCTTACTGTGTTTTATCACTGAAGGGAGGTCATTTATGAATAGCGCAAAAAGAATAGGTCCCAAGACTGAACCCTGAGGAACTCCTGAAGTCACCCTACACGATTTTGACCGCATTCCACCTACCTTAACTGTTTGTGAACGCTCGCAGAGGTAAGCGCCAACCCATTGGATCAAAACTTCATCAAATCCAAAGGTGCCCAGTTTCTCTAGGAGAATTTTGTGATTCACTGTGTCGAAAGCTTTAGAAATATCTAGATAAATGACATCAACTGGATAATTACAATCCCAACTGCGTGTCCAATCATTCAAGCAGCATAATAGCTGCATTTCAACGCTACGCCCAGGGAGAAAGCCGAACTGAAATGGCGACAGTACCGAATTTTCAACACAAAATTTTAAGATTCTATCCTTCAATAAGCCCTCGAATATTTTGCACAAATTGGATGTCAATGACACAGGGCGGTAATCCACGAGGTTTGGACTACGTCCCTTTTTGGGAATTGGTTGAACGATCGCGGATCTCCAATTAGGCGGAACATCCGACAAGAAGAGCGACGCATTGAATATCGAAGCTAAAGGCTCGGCCAAAAAACAGCCAATTTTTTCAAGAAGATACCTGGGATTGCGTCTGGACCAACTGATGATTTATTCTTTAGTCGTCTAAGTGAATTGAAAACCTCCCTTTCGGTGAAATGACTGAGTGTGCTACGCGTGGCAACACTATCCAATCGGGTGTTATCGTGAGTCTCCCTCTCTTCAAAAATCGAGCTAAAAAAACTCACTGAAACCATCAGCCTTCTCCTTATCTGTAAACAAATGCGTTCCGTTATTGTCCATTAACACTGGAAGAGTGTTATTGTCAGAGAACTTACTCTTTACGTAAGTCCAAAATTTTTTTGGATCGGGGCTCGATAGTGCGGATTTTTCAGCCAGATATGCTTCGCGGCGTCTTCGTTTGTTAATCAACTTATTTACAGCTCTGAGTGACAAGAACTGGTTTATATTTCTTTTGGAAGGGTTTTTAAATCGTTTTTTTAATCTCATCTGAGTATTCAGGAGCCGTTGAAGAGCTGGGCTCCAGGTTTGCTGTCTGCCTGATCGATTGGATATTCTAGCGATTGGAACAAAAGAGCGTATGAGGAAACGACAAGTTTCTTCGAACTTCCAGCACATGGAAGTTGCATCCGGACAGTTACTGAAAAACAGGGACCAACTACCCAGTACATTTTCGCCTTGCTCATTTTGCGGATCTGGTGAAATTTGCGTCGTCAGGAAATGACGCAAATCATCCCAGTTGGTTTTTTTGAAGTCCCGAAATCGTGTCATATGGGACTTCTTACTCGGACAAATAGTGACTGCAGAAATGAGTCTAATAGATAGATGGTCGCTGAACGAATCATCCGGTCCAAAGGGGCTTGCCAACTCCAAATGGTCCACAAAACATTTCGACGACAGAAAAACGAGATCCAAAAAGTTTCGTCCTCTCGTCGGTTTATCTACTACTTGCTCTAACCCTAAGTCTGCCATAAAGTTCACAAATTCTCGACTAACCTTAGAAATGTTTGTTCTCAAATTGGTATCCCAAAACACATCGGGAAAATTAAAGTCCCCGAAAATAAACGCTCCTAAACCAACTTCAGACTGAATTCGGAGTGTCTCCAAGAACAGGTTCCAGGAATTTCCCCCCAAAGTAATCAATCGTGGTGGACGATACATTATTCCCAAGCCAAAGCACTTCTTATTGATAAAAAATTTAAGACTGAGAAATTCAAAATCTGCACACGTGTGAGTTTTAGCTGTATCCAAAGTCGCATTAATCCCAATTGGCACTAAACATAAGATCCCACCACCTCGAGTTCCCGTCATCCGATCTAATCGAAACACTTGAAAATCTCCATTTTTACTTAAATTTGCGTCAGAAACCGTTGAGTCAAGCCACGTTTCCACAAAGATGTATATTGTAGATTTGCTATCCATATCAGTCAACCACTCCAAAGCCTCCCGTCTATCCGAAGAGAGTAGCGACCTTGCGTTACAGAAATAGAAAGACAATTTTTTATTTTCACTTCCCAGTAACGGTCTGTTTCCATTCACGCCAACAAGAGAGCCGCGGACCTAACCCTGCCCATCGGGGACTGGACCAGATTGTGACAGCTCGCGATCCATCCTGTCAGTGAGACCGATGTCGAAGGGGAAAGAATAGAACTGCATGCGCCAACCGGATCCAGAACTGTTGGGCACCCTCTCGTAGATGGCGTGCGCATCAGTCCCGGATCCCCTCAGCACAAACGTCCTACCCCTCCCCCTGAATCGCTCACGAACATGATGGAGCACGTCCCTAGCACGAAAGTCAATCACCCGCTGAACATGGGTCAGATCCGCTCGAACAAAGCACTTAGCTGTCTGCTGTGATCGTCCTGCGTTCAGCGCCGCTGCTGCGTCCTTGCCCATCAACAGCTCCTTTGTGCGCCCCTCATCGTCAATCAACACCTTGAGCGGACGAGGTCGAGTGCGGCGACCACCAGAACCCGTCGCGTCAGCAAATGTGGCAACGGAGCCCATCCGAAAACATTCGCGCACCGACGTCGGCGCTCCGCCCAGCTGCGCCACCAAAGCTCTGACCGCCGCCAGTTCCGGATTGAGTTCCGGGTCACCGCGACTTGCCTCAGTTGCTGTGAACGGCGGCTGCTCTTCTTGCAGGTTCTCAATGACGCAATTGTTTTTCTTTTTCTGCCGCTGCGTCACTTCATCCTGTGTCGCGAAGTCACGGCGAGCCGCTTGGTCGATATTGAAGAATTCTTGAGTGTCAGGGGGCAGCGCAGCCAAATGCGCCGGTGGCCGGCCGTACGAAGGGTCGATTGTCGATTCATCCGGAGTTTTGCCCGAGTTCTGTTGCCACTCTTTTAGTTCCCGAAGCAAAGTCGCATTTTCTTCACGCTGCTGCTTCATTTCTTCAAGTAGTTTTGTCACGAGATCAACCAGTCGCAATAAAGTTTGATTCACATTTGCAGATTCAGAATCCGGGTTTTTGTTTTCAGGATTTTTATTCGGCATTATTTTCGATTGTTTTGTCGTTTTCGAATTATCTGGACTGAATGCCACTGCAGGCGCTCGTTTTCGTTCTGATTTTCGCGTTGACGACATACGCTATCCGATAAATCT